>JAPMOQ010028746.1:2440165-2477176 GCA_026543055.1 Argiope trifasciata | reverse complement strand
TTCTTTCTTAATAATTATATTAGGAAGCATTATTCTTTCTTAATAATAATAATATTAGAAAGCATTGCTATTTTAAATGCTATTTCTCTCATTCTTATCTTTAGTACAATTGTTTTGCAAAAAACCTCAAATTAAAATTCACATTTTTCCTCCAAATTTGGTGCAGTAATTTCTCCGAATGTTCTGAAGCTCCTAAATAAAGAGAATAAGTAACCAATCCATTTAGAAATATTCTGTAGTTTGTTTTAATGCTTTACAATGTGAAAAAAAAATTGAAATTCATTTTTTTTTTATCAGTCGAACAAAATGTTCAGACTAAATAAGAGTATAGAATTTTTAGTTCAGAAAGTGCAAAATATATTTATTCAGAATACATTTTTCTTAAGCTATCTGCAAAATTTTAAGCAAATTTAATAAACCTTAAACTAAGATTTTTTTTTATACCTCTTCAACTAAAAATCTTTTTTCCAACTTTTCAAAAGTTGGAAATTGATTGCCATATTTATTAATTGCCATATTTTGGTTTCATACATGTTTTATATTTAATTTCTACGTAAACTATGCAACTGTTTGTGCTTTTCAAAAAATTCCTAACATATTTACATTAAAATGTTATTCATCTAGTTAATTTACTCAAGTGGAGAAAAACACTGGTCTTTAAGTCTATAAAATTTTGTGACATTACATACGATATTTAAAATAATTAAACATATATTCATCTTTCATTAAGTTTTATTAAATTCTGACTACACAGTTTTAAACACTATTTACATTTAAAACTATGAATCGAATTTTAGCAGATTAGTAGAGGATTTAATTTCGTCTTCAAACAGAAAATATCTAGATACAATATGGAAATCTAATTCTTTTACATTCATGTTTGAAAAAAAAAATTAAAAAGCGTGAGTTTGAAAATAAGTAGCGTAAGTTTGATTTTAAAAAAAATATAGCCGTCAAAATGCTTTTATAATTAAAAGTTATATAGTATAATTTATCTATACATTAATGTAGAAGTGCATTTAAAGGTTTGAAAAAGGCTTCAGTCTACCAAGGGAAATTTCTTAATTTTCTGGAACAATATATGATTATACCTTTAAACTAATAAAGTTGATTATGAATAACTTGGAAGTATTAAAGATGTCTGGTGTAAATAAAAATCCTATTTTAGAGGAAATTGCAAATGACATGAAAGAAAAGTAGGAAGTTTAAGATGTTGCGAGAATTTCTCCTAACTTCATTTTACATCCTTCTTGTGTAATATATATTATTAATTTTTTGTATGTAATATAATATGCAATGCGTGCGTGCGTGCGTGTGTGTGCGTGTGCGTGTGTTATAATTTATTTCATGTAACTCGGAAATGGCTAGAACAATTTGGAAAAAATTTTATATTTAGGTAAGGTTTTGCTTTTTATCTCCATAGTTGCCTTTCCTGAGAAAAACCGATTTAACAAACTCTTTCATAATATACTGTTAGAAAAAGTATGTGTATCTTCCGTTTCGAAGTATAAGCAGTGTATTATAGTGTTTGGAACATTAATAATGAGGTGGATCTTCTGTTAGAATAGCCCCTTTTTGTTTTAATTTTTATTTATGCATTTATATTTAAAATTCTTGCTTCTTAAGTTTCTATTTTCTATATCTTCCCTGAAAAAAAAATTCGATTTTACCCAAGGAAAAAAAAAACACTTAACTATTAGAATCTTTATAGAGTCTTCTTCTCTCAAGCTTTCAATGTCATAGCGCCATCTGGAACTCGATTTCATCAGGGTAAAACAGTGCAACTTCAAAAATATAACTAATGACAGATTAACTGCAAAAACACTAATATTGCATTGTTTCGAACAGGCTAAACTAAGTGCATTCATGATTTTTTTTTAAATGACCAGTTCATATGAAGACAAATTTTAAAAATATTCATACGTAATTAGTATATGATTCGTATCTAAATATTTCATCTGGGAGCAAAAAAACCCACTATTTTACAAAAAAACTCCCAACGTAGCTGTTTTTCAATTATTGTTAATTTGGTGCAAGCAGAACTTCAGATGACAAAGTTCAGACCTAGATGTTTAAACCACACATTTTATTCGAATGCCTTTGATGAATTTCTTATGCAGTAAATGATTCGCGCACTCTTCTAAAAGAAACGAATTCTGTTTGTCATAAAAAGAAAACGGTACGTATAAACGCCGTATTTAATTTATGCTCATAATCAGAGGTTCAAATATCGAAATATGTCATACAAGTAAGTTTTTTATCGGGTCAAACTGATAATTGGTTCTAGTCAGTTCTTTAATTCTGAAAATCTATTGATTATTCTTCACTCTTCCTTCTGTTCCAGTCGATTAAGATATGTTCTTTCTTTCACAAAGCTTCAAGAAGAGTCCATGAAGTAATGACTTTCAGACTTCCTCGTCGTTTAGTGCCTACATATTTCGCTGCGAAGCAAAAAAACTAAGTAAAATAATTGAGTAGATGAACAATTAATCTTGGCTTCTTCGATCGCTCACAAGCCCAATGCATTTTTTTACTAGTAAATACGATTACGGGCCCCGCTATTCTGAGAAATAAATGAGCAAAGTTGATATACAACAACTTTTTGTAAAAACTTTTTTGTATTCTTTGCATGTCTTTCGGGAAGTGGTTAAACGTGCATCTTGCCAATACTTTTAATCTCGTCTGCTAAAATCCCCATTAAATAAGGGATAGAAAAAGTGATAAAAATGCGTCACATCACATGTTTCTTACGCAGGCAAAACACGTTTGACGCACTTTCTCTAAACAAAATTTTCTTTTTACCACGAAGGATCATTCAGTAATTGCTACCTCTGGTATAGCGAGACCCGAATCTTCCGATGATGGAAACCCTATTAGCAGAGGCAGATGGCATACAAATGAGAAAAAAGGACTGCAAAGAAAAAATTTATAGTAAAAAATTTGGCTTTAACTGATAATTCTAACGGGATTGCATTCTGTTGCGTAATGTTTGGGATTTTCCACAACCCCTTCAGCCATATGCATGTTAAGATGACAGTAAAAAATATTAAACACTCCAGTTAGATAAGCCGTTTAGATTATGTAATTTGTATGCACACGGTCGTTCTTCCTAGAGACAAGCTCAGATTTCAATCGAGCTTATGACATAACATTAGGAATTTTAACACAGCCATTGATATAAATAGATAAATTCTTTATCAAAACATGTAGGGTTTTTATACAGTTCAGTTATTTAGTGAAATCTATTAATTTACCCGTCAATTACTAATAATTTCGCAATTAATAATTTAAATTTGAACATAGAAATTTTTGCATATTGTGTGTCAAAATTATTTGCGATCATTTTAAATTTCAATTCAGAAGTTAGGCGATTCAAAAAATTTCGTAAAAAGCATGAATGACCAATTACCACCATTTTAGTGCCAAGAACTTAAAATCTGAAATGTACCTCAAATTACTACAATTTCAGAAAGTAAGATTCTTTTTAAAGTCAGCTCATTAATTCATATTTAATTATTTTATCTCGCGAATTTTTAAACTAATTAATTCCTTCGATACATTAAGTCACTCATTCCCAGTTTCCTATAAAAGTTGTTAATATATATAGCCGCAACTTGCACACTTTTTCTATCTTAAAAATGAAATATGATCACCACTATAGTGACGGTTATAGACAGTATTTTCTTCACAAACATGACAATTTTTTCTATAAAAAAACTTACAATAAAAAAATGAAGTTATGCAATATCGCAGAAGATTAAATTTGTAATACTGATTCCAATTCCAATCTGGTTGAAATATTTTTAGCAGAGCCATACTTAGGATTTTGTCCCAACTTGAAAACCTGAGAAGCTTCCTATTTTTAGTAAAGTAATAAAGGCGTCAAAAGACCTTAACCCCCCTACCCTTTTTAAAACTTGATTTTAAATTAATTTAAGAGAAGATCAAACATGATGTTCAATACTTGAAACCTGCACCAGTGGTGAGACTTTAAGACCAGCGGAATTTCTAAAAATATTCAGCCAAATCCCAGTTTGGTTGCAGTATTTTTTTTAAAGTGCCACATTTATGATTTTGCTTCGACATGAAAATTCGAGTACGATGCTTCATATTTTCTTTCCTAAGAAAAGCTTACCTTTAAAAATCTTACTTTAAAATAATCTCTTGCATGGATTTGCACATTTGAAATCTCCACCAATGGAAAGATGGAGATGCCTATTGTACACAATAATCCTAGCTTGAAAGCATTTTAGATTGAATTTTCCACGGACTTTACTGGAATTTTTCATTAAAAATGCACAAATCTGATTTTCTTAAAATCATAGTATGTACTATAAATAGGATAAATTTATCAGACTTCGGTAACAGTTCAGATGAAAATATGATCAATGTAGACTAAGAAACCCGAAATTTTTTCCTCATTGGTTAAATTTCCCCTTGAAAATGAGACCAATTCCAAAATTTAGGTAACTTCATTTTATGCACGACGCGAACAATGGATGAAATTTTGCAAGGAAATGTTCGGAAAGATCAAACAAAACGCCAGAATACAAATTATGATAAAAAGTAATAGCTTTAAAGACTTCTCAAGCGTCTTAAACATGTAAAAATCTGGGTTTTTTTCATCATAAACCATTTAAGAAACTTAAATTTGCAATTTTACTTAACATGAACAAATTGATAGCGCAATATTTCAAACTTTGAACATGTTCCGGGAACAAAGCCCTATCTGTGTGCTAGCAGAACTATGCTACAGGAATTTTAATGCTTCGGCATAGCTCAAGATTCAAGTTGGACAGTCCAGAGTTTTAAAATCTGGAAACAAGGTCAATAGCAAACAAAAATTCTTTTGTCTAAATTTTAACTAAGTCTCTTTCCCCACTAATTCCTTGATATATTTAGGTCTCCTTTTTTTAAAAATTTAAACGCAAGCAAGATTAATCATTTTCTAGAGTGTCTAAATTGATTAACAAGGTTGATAAAGAGAAAATTTAAGACCGTCCTTCCTTGTCAGGAAATATTTATCATGTTAATGAGCTTTTAAAAACAAGTTTTAGTAAATGAAAAGGCAAATTCTAAAACTCCTTGCAATTTATAAAAACAAATTTCAGTTTTTCAATTTTAATACGTAAGTAATTTTGTTACCGAACAAGATAAGATGATAGTATGCACCGAAATAGACAGTATTCTATTCAACCAATTCATGATTTTTTTTGCACCTGCCTTACATAAGGTATTACATAATGTAGAATAGGTTAAACTTTGCTGAATCTTGTAAGCAAGCCATCGCTTATTTGTTAAATTTTTTAATCCTTAAACAAAGATCGCAATACCCTTCCTTCATAAAAACATTTAACCAAGCTTTGTGATTTAAGAGAATATGCTTCAAACAGTTGTTTGGAATACCAATCAAACCCAATCCATGCAAGTTAAAATCAATATATCTCCGAGTGATATACTAACAAGAAATTATAAAGCAAACAATTTCCAAGGATTTAACTAAACTAATAGAATTTTCTCTTGTCTTCTTGATCTCAAAAAGCTCATAAAAAGAGTACTTTTGATGTTCCCCCATCCAAAGAACCTTCTATATTGGTGTTTTTGTGTTTTATTGGCTACAGGGACTAGACTAGAGTTATCAACCAAACTTAACCGGATGAAACGTTCCTCATTTTCTGAAAACTGGATGGCTTTTATTGAGAAATATGCTAAGTTTTAAATTTCTTTAGTATTCCATATTTGTCCACTTCATCCGATTTCAGAGAACAAGTTGCATTCCCCAGCTTGCAGAAATCTTTAGAAGCGGGCACTGTATACAAACGTGCATGTTTTGCAGTTAGTATATGGGAAAGACTTTGGTTGTAGAAACATATTGCTACAGATGAAGAATCATTAACAGTTTGATATTGAATTGCTACAGATTATAAAAATTGTCTTGAAATTAAAAATTTGAACACAGGTTTTGCTCATGGAAAGTCCTGCTTATAGTTTACATCTTAATTTGCTTTCAGCCTATTTCAGTCAGCAAAATTTGTGTCACTTTCAAGGCAAAATTTCAAACTTTTTATATTTTGTAATCAGGACTTAAATTTGTTATGCGAAATATAAAATACCATTTACAGCAATGAGTTTTCCCCCGTGCAAGTGGCTATGCGATAAAATGCTCTGATAATTATACAGAAAAAAAAATCCACAACATTGAATACAATGACCTATAAAACAGTTTAAACCCCAATTTTTACAGTAGTAATTTTAAAGTTAAATCTAATTTTAGAGTATAATTCAGGAGGAATTCAATTCATATTAAAGAAATAAAATTTTAATGTCTGTAAAATTTTTAAAAATTACGCAATAAAAACGGAAGTACTCGAATAAATACAAGATCACACACTGGTTTAATTTTTTTAAAGAATCTTTAGAAATTGGAATAAGTTTCTGCCTGGGTTGGAAAAAAAAAAAGGGCACCTTTAATGAAAAACGCAGTTTTACTTACCAGATTTTACCTTTTTCAGCTCATTATTCTCTGCCTTGATGACTCGCTCTGGAATTGAAACCCTTACTATTTTTCAGCTAACCAACCGAATTACAATATTTTATACTGAAAACAACAAGTTCATTGGAATCAACAAAGCTGATTTTCAGGCTGCCCGAAATTCAATGATAACAGCTCCTTCTTCAGTAAACACTAATAGGGAAGTGCTATAAACTGAAGGGAGGGGAGTTGCTCAGACCCTCTCGATAATGATTTTCAGCCTTACGAAATTGCGGATATTCCAACGAATGATCTAGCATCTTAATTTCTAGAATTGACAGACATTCACTACCTTATTCAACTAATTAAAAGAACAGCACTACCTACACATAATGGGGTGAGAGTCAAAGTTAAATT
The DNA here is from genome assembly GCA_026543055.1 of Argiope trifasciata. Taxonomy (NCBI): domain Eukaryota; kingdom Metazoa; phylum Arthropoda; class Arachnida; order Araneae; family Araneidae; genus Argiope; species Argiope trifasciata. Next base: position 2,470,287 of record JAPMOQ010028746.1, on the reverse strand, counting down.
AGAAAGTTCCATTTCTTCACCTAGAACTCTCTATATGTAAGGTCACAAAACAAATTACCGACACGTGGAACTAACTGAGACACTAAAGGTAAACAGCGGAGACATCTCGAGACATACCTTTAAAACTATGGGTAAATTAAAGAGCAAAAAGGGAAAAATACTAAACGGAAAGACTTTACTAAGGTACTTTTGGAATGACCAAGACAGTCACACTTAAATGTCCTTAGCGTACCGTTTTTTATAGATCTTGTAAAGCATAATTTCTACACCTAGAGGTAATATTTGGCATCCGATATTACTTCAAAAGAGATTATCACATTCTTTTCACTATTTTTCCGACAGGTTGAAACATTGAATTCGCTATACCGTCAATGAGCAATATACCCGCTTTTTCAATTTCAATGAATTACATTTTATCAGAGAATCAGAGCAGTAAAGAATATTAATCTTAAATTAAACCATTTCTTTTTGTTGATTTACGAAAAATTAATGTCCTGTACACTTTGTAAACCTATGGTACAATTTTTCTGACAAACTTCCAGTTTTTGAAGAAATAGTTATGAATACATGAAATTCAGTTTTAGTTGTGTTTCAACAAAATATCGATGAACAAAGGTTTACAAATCAGTATATATACTTGAGAATTCTTCAGTAATTATAGTTTTCTGTATAAGACTAACGAAAACAAATTACTCGAAAAATCTGAACTAATCCGTGAATTTTATTAAATGCATTTGAACCCGCAATATGTAAAGTGATCGTTAAATATTTCTGAGCACATAATCGCAGAAGATAAGACAGCTGAAGCAACTGGTAATTTTTTACTCAATGCCATATTTTTAGAAGGAAATGCCATAAATTCGTCAGCATACTTACTCTTTGCTGAAATGTATGATGCATTTAAAAAATAAAATTTCTTGGCGAGACGTATTATTTGTCACTTTCAGAAACAGCGCATTTGGCATTAATCGAGGCATCAAGCAGAAGCAGAAGTGTCATTAAAAAATTTGAATTATTAGTTATCACTGCAAATCCCGTGTCAAAAATTGATGCGTGACTGTGTTACTTTAAAAGTTCAAAGAAAAAATAGCATGGTAATTGCAGTTTAACATGCATACTAATTAAGAAAATAAATCCTCAAATGACAGATGTGGATGACAAGAATCTGTTTAGCATGCCACACTCATGCGACCCTGAAAATGCTGCTATTAAACTCACGAGACATCCTACTCCAAGGAAATTCTTGGTTTAGGAGGAGATGCAAGAAAAAAGGTGAGCAAGAACACAAAAATTATATTTACAAAATTTGATTTCAAGAGAATTTGGAATTAGTCATACTTTATTTATAACCCTCAAAAACAGAAACGGAATATATGTGTAGCAAGTTATTTTGAAATAGTATTGCTGTGGGGATAGGTAACACAACAACATATTAAAAATAGCATCGTAAATTCAAATTCAAAAATAAATCGATTCTCCGTTTTCAATGTCATTTGCAGCATAAATTAACCCTAGTGAAATAAGCTAATTAAAAATATGCATTTCCTTTATTTGAAGCAAATTAGCATTATTCTAGAGAAATTTCAATTCAAAAATAGGAAAGCAGCAAAAATTGGAATATACACCCATGGCAGATGTTAAAAAACGCGCTCTCCTGCTGAAAGCCTTGGAGTAATTGTATACATACTTTGTCATTGTGTTTTGGGTCAACAAAAAGAATCCTCAACCTTTTTAAACGCCTACAGAAGATGACTAAAAGTAAGGCAAGCAACGTTCAAAATATCAATATTCTGAAAATAGAACATCAGGAAATACAAAAAATTCTTAATGATTTTGTTAATAACACTAATTTCCGCACATTTTCATCAAACATTTAATTGTTAGACAGCGATTGCTATACATCTTGAACAGTAACAAATGTTCTGCTACTCAAATCACCTTCGGGTAACTAATAGTTATGAAGGTGCTGGTTTTTGAATATTACTTGAACATCTAGAACACGAAAACTGGAAGGTGTCAATAGTCTATTAGACGAATGTTTAGTTTTCTAAGATTTAATAATTCAAACGATAATAGATGCTTTTGATGTTTCTCGAACTTTGGTTGGAAGAAATTTAGACTTAATTTTGCCCAGTTTAAATTCGGTAAACTTTCAAGTTTCTTCAAATTTTCGTTTGCAGCATTTTACTCCTTCGCTTTTTAGCAAGAAAATTTACAAGTTTCAAATTTATAACAATTTATTCTTAAAGTATTTACATAAAGTATTTTCCATTTGATATTTCGTAATCAGGTTTTTGATGATGAGACAGTGGTGAGAAGAACCGATTGAAAATTCAAACTAATTTGTACAAATGTATTAAATGTGATATTAATTACAAGAATCTAAGATCTTTTCTGAAAGCAAAGCTTTAGTTTCTCTTTTCAAGTTTAAAATTACTTTGATAATGTGTATTTGAAAACGAAAAATGACTGCACAAAATTGGGCAACATTCTACATTTTTAGTTAAGCAGCATTTTAGCTGACTTTAGCAAACAGACTTTCGAAAGCTTTTCGAAACAGATACAGTTCGATTCGCAGATACAGCACTAATTTTGAAAAAACAGATTGATGAAATTTTATTCCGTTTAAATGATTGAATTTTAACTATTACTCGAGTTGATATTTCGTTTCTGGAATTTGGGATCAGCCATCGCAAAACTGAGAATGTTAACTTTGCATGAAGGGAAAGGATATTTTGAGCAGTTATGACAAGAAAGTCATTTTCGGCAGCAAGATTTTTTTATTTGTATGTATATTATTAACCTTTTATTGTTAGATAGGAGGGAGAATTCTTATCTCGTTACACTTATCTAATCGGTAATCAATTTTAAAAAGTTGATTTGAAATTTATATACCGCTGAGCTCTTTGAACATTAAATGTATACCATTTTTCTATAATAACTATATAACCATAGTACAAATAATTTATTTTCAATACATGTAGTGATAAAAATGAAAATGCTTAATGTATTCTCAATGCGGAATTAATTATAGAATAAATTAAGAATTAATCAATGCCTTTTTATTGCGTTACCTGTAATAATGGTAAGTGATCATCGAATCCGAGCTAGAATATGGGATGAAAACATACTTTTTTTTTTTTTTTTAAAGAAAGCTCAAATTTAAAGAGTGGCAAATAAATTTCAAATACTGGAAAAAAACCCGAATACTAAATAGTTACTTTCTTTGATCCTAATGAAATTTCATGTAATTACCGAGTTACGCTGTCTCGAAAAATTACCTCAGCTGCCAGTTTTGCATTAAAATTGGATATGCGAATGCTTTTCTTTAATTCCCGATTCCCTTTTAGCTTGTAATAGTTAAATTAGAATACCCAAAATATGAAACCGAAGGTATTGTTATATATTATAGCATATGGATACATGTATTCAATTATAAGAGGTATTTGTTTTGCAAATGCACAGATGTTCTTACAATTACTACTCATGAAGTTTATTACCTAATTAAAGTGATCATCTTCTCAACCTTTGTAAATAATGTTTCGATTATTTGGTAATTATCAGTACCTAATGCAAACGCCAAACTTCATTTCTATTTTCAAAAAAAAAAAAACTGAAAAGTATATGCTGAATTTTATTAAAATATTAATGAATTATTGTTCAAAAGAAGTGAAAATGTATAAAAACAGTAAACAAATAACACTGAAGATGAAACCATGGATTCTCTCCCTAAGGGTATTTACATTAAACCATGGATTTTCATATTAAACAGTAATGTCCAACCTTCAAAAGACTGGGGATAATTAAAAACTAGAAAAAATATGCGGCACTATCCCGTCAACACTGGAAAGTGACTTTTCCCTGGGGTCTGAAGATTCCTTCTTGAAAATTTTGAAAAACTGATAATAAAAAGTGTATTTATCTATTAATTAGACCACAGAAGAGTCCGGGGGAAGAGTTAAAAAAGCACTTTAGACGCCTGCAGATCACCGCTTGGAAATTATTATGCTAAGAAGCTATTTCCACAATAAAACAGTTATTCTTGTATTAAAAGGCATTTCCACACTAAAATAACCATTCTTATACTAAAAGCATTACCATATTATATAGATTCTACACTAAAGATTCCCATAGCAAGCTCTGAATTTCTACAATTATCTTCGTTAAAACCTTGATAAAAATATTAGAACTATCAGGATCACTATAAAAACTTGTAACTTGCCTTTTGCAAAAGTGCATGGAGAATAGTCGGGTAGAGAGCAAATCCAATGACACCACTGATGAGGAAAAAACAGCTTAGATAGAAAGAAATTTCTTTCCATTTAGCATGGAATAGTTTTTTTGATAATTCATTCACGATGGACGCTTTAGGAGGTACTATAAGATTTTCTTCAGATGTCATGTCTAAAAATTGTTAAAAGTTTATTTTAAAGAAGCGCGCAAAATAAAAATATGCTTTTTGCTAAGCAAACAATCGACTTTTTGTCAATCGTGGAAACAGATCTTAGACATAAGCTACTTAAAATACCTTGCACAATTGATATCCTACTGTTGCTCACGACCATTTTGTAAAATAATTTACATACAAGTTGAAAATCTTTAGTGGTATTACATTTGATATGACGTATTTTATTTTATGCCCTCTTTGACAACAACAAGCTTGTACTTCAAATACAATTTCTAGTGCCAATCCCATAAGAAAGATTAAAGACATAATAACTTCTTTCAAAGATGAACGTTAAGCATGTAAATTGGTATCAAGAAAAATTAATTACCTACTTTAAACAGCCTAAACGTATGATTCTTACCGATTTGATTCATAGGATTGGATTCATAGTGATTGAAAGGGATTCGTAGAGTTTCAAGTATTGAAACAAGAAACTATACTTCGAATAAAACTTCTAGTTCCAATCCGAAAAGAAAGACTCATAGACATATTAGCTTCTTTCAAAGAAGGACATTAAACTTGTAAATCGGTATCAAGCAAAATCAATTATCTAGCTAAAATAACCTCAACAGATGGATTGATAGGAATTGTATTCATAGGATTAGATTCCTAATGATTGAAGGGTATTCATAGGGTTTCAGTATTTCCAAAAGTGATCTTTATTACAAAATCTCGGCCTTAGAGTTCTACATGGAATTTGCTAAGAAGCAAAGAAATGGGAGAACATTCAAACAGATTCTTGACTATTTTCCAGTATGATTGACCTTAAAATGAGATGATGACTGAATTACGTTCGAACCTTTTAAAAAAACTGCTCTTAAAAATAATCTCTTATAAAATGTGTCTTCATCCTATAGGGCTCTGGACTGTTTCTAGAATGTCTTACGACTAAGTTAGGTAACATTAGATTTTAAAGAATCTATTTAAATACTTTTAATCAAAAAATAGCTTTCTAATAAGTGAGGAAAGGGTTTTTATTAATGAAACTGAATTCGATTCTATTGAGCATGATTCAAATTGTAGTAATCCAGCGAATTTTCTCTGAGATTGCTTTTAGAGCATTGCATAAATCTTTTTGGTCAAAATTCTGATATCTGCAAGTACTGCTTTTGCTTGGACCCACCTTTTCACAACTATAGATTTGTTACTGTATCTTTGATGTGAATAAAAGAGTCACTTGCGCATGCATTATATTCGAAACTGCGTTGGCTTTTTAAAAAACAATAATCTCTCATAAACTGATGCACTGGAACATAAAAATTTTTATTCTAAAATGCATTTAAAGCGTAAATAAACTTTATAAAAAGTTTTTTTATAAAGTTTAAAAAACAAACTTTTGTAAATGTTCTAAAAGGTATTATTTTTTATTTTAAATTTTTTTCTATTTTTAATTTATAATCTATTATTTTAAATATTATGGAATATTGAAATCATTTTTTCTCAAATTCACTACTAGGTGGCACCATGCATAATGAATCAGAACTTAATTTAATGATTCGATTAGTTGATACCTTAATATCTGAAAACATTTAAAAAGTTTTTTATCATCATGGAGTTTTAAAACTATAATATATAAAGAAGAGAGAGAAAATTGGCTATAAAATACCATCTTTACAAGCATGAAACGAGTCAAATGATAAAAAATGCACAAAAAAGTAATATTAATTAATTCAATGATAAATGTAACCTACAGAAACCCAAGAAGGAAACTGTCACATCTGATCATGCTAAACTGATACATCTGATTATGTTAAACAGAATTAAATTCACAGTCAATTAATTATCCACATGTTCAAAAAATTCGACTTAAATAAAACATAATTAAAATTCTTCATGACGTTCTCATTTTTATCAACGAAGCTGTGTCTGAAAAAAATTCAATTTGGTCTTGCATCTGTTATCTACTAATTATTCCAATAAAAGAAACTAAAATTCATTTGTAGCAAACATGTGGCACTTTCTTTTTAAAAACAAAAAAAAATTAAATATTTTTTTATTTCGTGGGAAAACGATAATCAGTTTATTCAGTCTCTACAAGGACATCGTCAAACATGTGTACGTTTATTCTTATTTAAATTAAATTAACTCTAAATGGTGTCAGATTTCAAGATAAAAATTCAGAAAATTGATTTCCCTTTTTTCTGGGTCACTGAAATGTCACTGATTTGAAATAAAAAATAGTTTTCAAATAAACAAAAAATCAAATCATTTTTTATTTTAAAAAATTCGTCCCTGTACAGATTAAGGAAAACTAAAGATTACTTGTTGTTTGTTGTTACTGTTGTTTACTTATTTGGTACTTATGGGTAAGCGGTTTAATTTTGCCTTTAACCTTCAATGTTCTAATAATATCCCATGATGGGAAGCTACCCTCTCCTCCCCCCCAAAAAAAAATCAGATTAAAAATAAAATCAATCTTATCAATAAATTTAAATTAATTTCTTTCCTTAAAGAAAACTAAGTTCAAAGTAAAACATTAGAGAATCGTCATTCTAGAAAAAATTCCTATATAAAGAGTTTAGACAACAAAAGATTCTACACAGTTATCATTCATATTTAATTTTAGAGAACGTAATTGCATTTTATGCGGCTTCAAAATATGTATTATTCTGTCCATTTAATTTATTTTATATTGGTATTAATAATACAGTTTTTTCGTAGCCATTTTCTATTATATTGAGAAAAAAAGGCATTCCGCTTGACCTTATAACTGGATAATAACATGGTTGATGTGCTCATTTACAAATGGCTGTTACTAACATATGCATCAATCCCCCCATCATCGAAAATTTAGGCAACGCAACAACAAAATCATTACTATATCTCCCAGGTGTGCAAAGATCTTCATATTTATCAGTAGTTTCTCGTCTCTACATTTAATTTGCCCACCAGAAGGATATCCAGTTGACAGCATTAAAGTGGGTTCACCCGATACTAACTATTGCGCGCAATCGTTGCCTCTTTACTCCTGTCCCTGTATTGTCCTCGTATGAAGAATTGAGACAACGTCGTTGGGACAGTGGCTAATGGTTGTCCCGACGGGACAACTGTTTGCCATTGTCCAGTTGAGCTCACCTGATTTTCCGCAAGTAGGCGTGATCTTCTATGGCGCGCAATAGTTAGCTTCATGAAAACCCACCTTTAGACATCGCTAATTTTAAGCCAGAAGGAATGGTAAGACAGTGGATTCTCATCAAGACATTTTCGTATTGTGTAAGGCAACGAATGACTTGCGAATGATAGTTTAAAAATATTTTGATGTCTAGACTGAATTTAGTATTTTTGTTAAATCTATCGTTTAATCCATGACGATTTTTTTTGAAATAATAGTACCCGAAAATGCAATTTGTTTTTCGATGCGATATTCTATCCAATTGAATTTACGTCTTTACCTTTATTCGCCTTATACCATTTATTTCATCCCATCAATTTTCAATTTTTTTATTATTCTTTTTAATGCATAAATTTCATCTCCCATTTGCATTCGTATTTTAGTTGCTTTATTTTAATGTATAGTAACCACTTTTAATTTTATACGGAGTTTTAAGAAAATTAACAATATTCTGCTTTAACATATAGATGGCGCAGTGTAATTTAAGACGGGTCTTATGCTAAAAAAAAACCTAAATCAATCAACCAACATACTATACAACAAAAGCCGAACTGTAATACGGAACTACGATTGTAGTCACAAAACTAGATACTAAAATTTAAATATTTAAGTCATTGCGCTTTCCAGTTATCGTGTTTATATGCTTCTGAAAGTACAAATCGGCATGCTAACCTAGAAAAGACTGTTATTTTTAGCTGCGAAAGGGGAGTCACTGCATTGAAATAATATTACGGAAGCATTATTTGTACATAACATAGATTCCATCATAACTTAGTTTGTATTTTTTTTTTTTAAATATCAATGTGGAAACGCAGAGGCGTAATGTTAAAGATTTCAAAGCTAGAGAAGCCCAGCTCATACATCTTCCTTCTCAGGTCTCAAAATTATAAGATCTGTCTTAATAGTCCTTAAATATTCCTCACATTCTATCGAAACGGGACATTATTTCAACTATATGTAAATTTGACAATAATTGGTTTTCTGAATCCTATGTTTGTTAAGTAACTTTACAAATAAAAATTGAGTGTTTCTGCGTCTAACGTATATTTTAATTAATACCATCCAATTTAGTATGATTTCTGTTTGAAACAGGTAATTGGAGTTATATTACATCGAATATCACAGGCGAGAGACAGTTATATCTAATTATCAGGGACTTCAGTTATTACGAAAAATACCTGCCTTTTGTGATACAATAAGCACCTATTAATGCTTTTGAAAAGTAAATAGCTTTGAAAATACTTTTAAATAACGAACAAGTGTACTTATTTGAGCGAAATAACTTTCCTTCTAAATTTCTAATTGAAATTATAACCTTGGCCTCATAAAAGAAAATAATTAGTACTTAGATTTAATAAATAAGGGAATTAAAAACAGCTTAAAAAGCCTCACTTTTATAATTGAATAAAAAGGGGTTTTTTTATTACTATTTTGGTTATTTTCTAATTATGACCTTGAAAGGAATTTTTCTCAAACTTTTTATCAGGTGTCGCCACTGCTTTAGAGCCAAAATTTAATTCAGCGAATCGGTTATCTGATCATTAAGCTTTGAAAAAACTAAAATAGAGAATTAGCATGGAAAATGCATAAACTTTAGAATATCAGGGAGGGAGCGAAAAATCAATTACTAAATTCCATCTTTGCAAACAGGAAACAAATTATGTTAAATAAAAATGTTTAATAAAAATCATTGGTTCACAGCTTTGATAACCTAAGATTTCAATGCGGCAGCCTTTTCAATCTTCTTAATACGAATGGATCTTTTCCATAATCATATTCCTAAGGACGAGACATTATCAAAACCCAGGATTGATGCATGTCTGTTGATTATTTTATTAAATAAATTAAAAACTTGTTGCATTCTTGGCTAAGTAAAAATAAAACAAATTTAACTGTCAGAGTAACTATTTATTACTCTTCTAGATAGGCTTATAAAGATTCACGTTTATAATTGTATAAAAAAGTGGAGTTATTATTATTTTAGTTATTTTCTAATTTTGACCTTGAAAGGAATTTTTCTCAAACAGTTTATCAGGTGCCGCTACTGCTTTAGAAACAAAATTTAATGCATCGAGTCGGTAAAGTGATTATTACGCTTTGAAAATACTAAAATAGAGAATTAGCATGGAAAATGCATAACAGTGAAAAATTTGGAACTTTAGAACAACAGGGAGGGAGTGAAAAATCAATTACTAAGTTCCATCTTTGCAAAAAGGAAACAAATTATGTTAAATAAAAATGTTTGATAAAAATCATTGGTTCACAGCTTTGATAACCTATAATTTCAATGCGGCAGCCTTTTCAATCTTCTTAATACGAATGGATCTTTTCTATAATCATATTCTTAAGGACGAGACATTTTCACAACCCAGGATTGATGCTTGTCTGTTGATTATTTTATTGAATACATTACAAACTTGTTGCATTCTTGGTTAAGTGAAAATAAAATAAATCTAACTGTCAGAGTAACTATTTATTACTCTTCCAGATAGGCATACGTTTTAAACTTTTCGAAAATTGTGCTGAAAGGATATTTGCTTTTTAACTTAATAAATTTTACATTTTCAACCTTCCAGACCTGTAAGAAAAAAAACTGAAAAGCAGAAGTCGTGAACGGTGGAAGAATTACTAATAGAAGTTTGGTTTTGAATAGAAAAAGGATATTATTTGATCATTAATAACAGATGTAACTACAAAAAGTTAACGGCTGTAGATCTATAAATTTTATATATATATATATATATATATATATATTGATGAGGCTTTGAATTTTGTAGACAATTCATTCGAAAACAATCGAAAGAATTTTAAGAGTCAATTCTTTTCATATGAATAATTATATATCTCATCAATTTATCTTAGATACTACAAAGTAGTATCAGAAATCACATTATATGGAGTATCATTAAAATAACATTTTATGGAGAATAAATATAGAATTTAATACTAAAACCAATAAGAAATTAATTATGAATTTTCAGTCTTTCAGCTCAGTACAAAAAAGAAATGTTGAAAGCAAAAGTTCACCAATGAAGAAAGATTTTACTACAAAACGTTAACTCTGTATTGAACGATTGTGGATTTAAAAATTATAAATAAATATTCTAGGTATCACACCTAGAATTTCGTTTATAGATAATTCGTAAACAATCGACGGATAATGAAGACGAATCAATTATTTTCATATGAATGGTTATCTACCCCATTTATTCACTTTAGATAGATACTACACACTTTTAAACACATTTTAATGGAAATAAATATAGAATTCAATACTAAAAACAATACGCCATCCAGAAAAGTACAAAAAATGTTGGAAGCAAAAGCTCATTAACGAGAAAGATTTAACTAATGAAAATTTAATTTTAAAGAAGAGATACTAATCTATGTATCTTTAATTTATTGATAGAAATTAATAAAGAGAATCAACTATCTGTAAATACAGTGTATTTCATCTATAAATACAGTGAATTTGGATTTTCGTCAGTAAATTATCCAAAACCAATAATCAAAAACTGGAGCTGACGAAAACCGAGAAAATTATTTTCATATGAATCAATATAAATCCCTTTAAATAGCTTCAGGAGCTCCAAAATAATACCAAAAACATATTTTATAGTTAATAAATCTATTCAATGCCAAAAAAGAAGCAATTAACATAAAACAAATTCAAAAATTAATCTAAAGAATTAATGCATATTTAACGTTCCAATATCTGGTACATAACATATCTCTTGGGGGAAGGGTAAAAATTTACTTTAATTAATTAAAGGAAATTAAAATTAATTAAAAAGTTTAGATATGAAAATTAAGTGAAAATTGTTTGTGATAGTTATTTATGAATGTCGGGACCTTCAATATTAGGATATTTCATGGAAAGCTGTAGTTTAATTTAGTTATATTGCATTCCATCTATTAGGTTGGTGCGTATGAAATGTCGGATTCTTAAGTGATTGTATAAAACTGCATATCTTTCTTCAAAAGCTGTTTATTCAATCAAAGTATGCTCCATTCGCTTCAATACACTTCTCCCAACGAGATTTTAAAGCGTAGATGCCTGTCTTAAAAAAATTTTGGTCTTTAGAATTAATAAACTCTGATATCGAGTTTTTTAGACTGTCTTCATTTTCATAGTGTTTGCCCCTTAAAAACAGCTCTAAATGCTTGAAAAAATGAAAATCGGTCGGCGAGAGATCCGGTGAATATGGTGGATGCTGCGAAACTTCATATTCCAGTTCGTTCCAGCTTATTTCGCTCTGTCAGTGCGTGCGGTACCCACTTGTCCATCTTCTTAACCTTGCCAATCTCAGAAAGGTGTCTCAATATCGTTGTATGGTCAACTTTCATCCTGATAGCAAGTTCCCTCGTGGATACGGCTGGATCCGCTTCCACTAGAGCCTTCAGGTCATCATTCTTCACAGACGTTTTGGGTCTTCCGCGCGGCTCATTTTGCAGTGAAAAATCGCCAGTCCGAAATTTTTCGAACCAACGCTGCACTTTCCGATCGTTAACCGTATTCTCCCCAAACGCTTGGTTTATGTTGCGTGCAGCTTTTGCAGCACTATTACCAAGTTTGTACTCATATAAGAAAATGACGCGAATGTCGGCAGAATTCATATCGGCAATAAACTCAAAAGAAATAACAAAAGGGAAGACCTTCGAGAAAACCTATTTTGCTGAAATGAGTCTCTGGCAATGGACAATACGACTATGAATGAGGTTATGCCAAAGACAAAAGTATAACGAAAACAGGGAGACAAACGTCCGCATGTAAAGAGAATCCGACATTTCATACGCACCAACCTAATAGAAGCAATATGAGAGCTATTTTAGGATGACTTAGACTCTACCAGCAGACTACAACAATCCCTAATGAATTGAGAGGCAGAACTGGATTAATTTATAAATTCTCAGTTGAAAATCAGTAATTCAGTGACATTAACGGCCTGTTTTAAGGCAATACTAGGGCTGTTTTGGAAAGGTCCACGTACTTTTGAGTCCCAGTCAAACGAGGAGGACGACATCTGAGCTGACATTCTCCTCTCCAAATTGCCGCACCAAACTAGTTGAGGGTCATTTGGCCCCGATAGATGTTCACCAGATCCACTTTCATGATGGTTCTTCGGTGAAATCTGGTGTCGAACTTGAAACATTTCGGTTCCGAACCACAGACCAGGCCATTGGGGCATAGTAAATTATTAAATACCTCAACTGAAGTTAGAAACTAAAGAAGGGCAGTTTTTTAATATGCTACTGAACAATTTACAATATGCCATTGGAGAAACAGAAAAGACGTATTTCAACTGAAATATTGATGTGCTGCAAGATTCTTTATTTCAGATTTCCTAATGTAAAGGTATATTTTACACAAGTTTTTGATTCTTGAGGAACTATGTCAGGGAAGATATTAAAACAAGGCATTTTGTGATGAAAGTAAAGTAGTCTAAGACACTGCATTTTTTTTGTCGTGTCCGTGTTTTCACGGAAAGGGGGTGCGGTAGCTTCTGAGGGTAAAGACCCCTGAGCTCCCAGAGGGCAGAAGTCTAACTTGTAGCTCACACACAAGACACAGCCCTTTTTAGGAGGCGGTTGAACTCATTCATACACTCATTCATCCAGCCGCAAGTCAGAATTTAGATCCAAATCAGAGACCGACTCATCCCTGATTCAGTACCCCTAGAGGTATCGTTTTGTTATGGGAACTTGGAGGACTTTGCAGTCTCGACATATTTAACTTGCCCCAACTTCCATTAGCCAACACGATAAAGCTTTCAAAAATGTTTTGTTCTAAGTCTAGTTCTTTAGCATATCATTTACTACCCAATGATCTAAAACGGATATTTCGAACAACAGATTAGAAAGTTTAGTATGCATAAAAAGTTGAATTTCTTGAAATAATTTGAATTATCAGAACAACTTTCGTTTTAACTTTGAAGGGTTCTCAATATTGAAAGGATAATTATGGTTCCTGAATTAAAACAAAACTTCAATATAAGTCAGACAGCAAAAAAAGCAGGCATTGAAGATTAAGAAACTTCTACAATATGAAATCAAAAAGAAGAAGAAAAAGAAGGAAACCAAAAAATTCGAGGGTAAAACAATTTACGAGAAAAAATGATGATGTTGTCATGATGTTGTCAGCTGAGAAAGAAAGAGAAAAGGCGGATGGCATCATTTATAAGCACAGAATTCAATGAAACTATGTTAAAAGGTAACTGAGACGATGGGGAAAATGGTGGAATCGAAACGATATGGTATTGAAAGGAAAACTGATAAAATCTGTAATTCAAGTCGATTTCAACATTGCGCTTGTGAAGAAAAAAAAAACTTGGAGGGAACGAAAAAATTTATAAAGTGGTCGTATATGCTTAGTTAAAACAACTGCCCATTTTTAAGCTCTATTAGGATTTCTAGGAATTAACCTTAGAATATTGAAGCGGGATAAATTAGCCAGCCCATTAAAAACAAAGAGTGCAGAAACATTTAATTCAATTCCTACTTAGGTCAACAACAAAAAATTATTTTAGTTACTTTTTATTAAATAATTATCAAAAACTGCTAAAATTCTAATTCAAATTCTGCTAAAATTCTGTTTAAAGTATTAAATATTAATAAAATTTAATTAAAGAATTAATGTTTGAAATAACTGTATTAACATCAAGTATCATCCACTACAAGTTCAAAAAATGTACTTAAATTCGAGTGGATGAATAAAAAGCATTTTATTCATGACTGAAAATTTGGACAAGATATATTAATAAATATATATAGGGAGAGTGTGAACTAATAGTAGGAATTAAATAAAACTTCGATTTCCTTAAATGACCTGTAATAAAAAGAAGGATTTTTTTCAGTTTATTAGCCTTTTAGTGAGTGCTTTCTCTTCACCAAAATGAAAGGTCACACATATTTCCTACATACATTACCATAAAATATAAATTTTTAAGATGTTAATTATTAAAATTTGATTGTAATTGAATATATTTCAATAAATATAATTATTTTAAATAATTTTTATTTAAAAAAGTAAGTAATCAGCAGTGTAAAACAGTATAATTTTATAACAAAAAAAAAATGGTATTAAAAAAATTGATTAAATGGCATGAAAATACAATAGATAATAATTAAACTACCAATATTTCAATTGAAATGTTTGTAATAAAAAACTGTAAAAACAATATAAAATTTTAAAAAAAATTATTATATCAAAAATGAACGTTGAATAAATTTAAATTTAGACATAAGAAATATACTGCAAAACTACTGGGAAATAAAAAAAGGTTATATCTAAATTGAAAATTTGATAAATTGAAATTTAGATATAAAAAGTATACTGTAAAAACCACAGGGGAATAAAAAATCATTATATCTAAATTGAACATTTGATAAATTGAAATTTAGCTATAAAAAGTATTCTGCAAAAACCATAAAGAAATAAAAAATATATATATATTATTAAATCGAAGATTAGATAATTAAAAATTTAGATATAAAAAGAATGAAATCAGCTTCATACTGGCTTCATTTGCAGTCTTCGCAAATGTACTTAAAACAATCTAAACATATAAATTTTAGGTAAATCACAGTTAAACTTTTGTTATTCTAGAGCGGGTGTTATTTTAGTGGGTTTACGTCTTTTTCACTTGATGATACATTATTCACTTTTTCACATTCTAGTTCTGCTTTTCTTTTCAACACTGTTAGTTTCAATTCGTTTTGTAAAGAGGAAAACGCTCTTCGATCATCGTATTCTTTCACAAGAGCGTTTGTCAGATTTTATAGATATTTCCTTTTCAGCAGTTTTTATTTTTCTTTTGCCAAATTAGTAATGTATATATTGATTGCAGCTACGTTATTTGATGATAAATCATTCAGTTTTTCAAAATCTAGTTCCGTTTTTCCTTTCATCATTATTAGTTTCAACTCGCTCAGTAAAGAGGAAAGCGCTCTTCGAGCATTGTGTTTTTTCATAAGAGCGTTTGGCAGTTTTTATAGGTGTTCTCTTCTGAGTTTTCCCAATAAATAATACAGACATTGATTGCAATCACTTTAGTTTTTAATCGATTATTTAAAAAAACGAAAAATAAGAGAAGATACAGGAATGTCAACGATCTCTGAAATACAAATAGCAGAATCGGAGTGTTTTATTAAAGCTTCAAATCCCGAAAATTGCTAGTTAAAAAAAGCTTGAAAAGTAGCCAAAGTAATGCTTTCGTAGCGACATGTAGTAAAAAGATATAAAATGAAGTTTTTCTGTAGTGCATCTCTCATATATGAGCACTTGCTGGAAAGTTAAGAAAATTAATTAAGTATTAATATCAAACAGGCTCTATTCGATTTGCCTTTCATTCTTATTCCAAATTCCTCTATTAAAATATTTCAATTTCCTATTTCTGCAAATATTAATAATGTCAATAAATAAAATATCGTATATTAATATGTTAATAAATATAATGTTACATATTGATATGTTAATATTAATAATTATAATTGTACATATTGATATGTTAATAATATTAATAATTATAATTGTACATATTGATATGTTAATAATATTAATAATTATAATGTTACATATTGATATGTTAATAACATTAATAAATATAATGTTACATATTGATATGTTAATAATATTGATAAATATAATGTTACATATTGATATGTTAAAAATATTGATAAATATAATATTACGCATTAATATGCTAGAATACAATGTAATATAATGTCAATGCAAAAATTCTGTTAACAAACAATTGTTTTTAACTTCAAAGCATTTCTTTTCCTCTACAAAAGCAGTCTCCAGCTTGTAACTATTATTGAAAGACACAATTATGTTTTCGTAGTTTGATGAAATCATTGAGTTGAACATGTGCATCAGTTATATGTACAATTATCATAAACTATTTTTCTTTAGGTCAGAAATTGTCAACTACTTGATATAATTAGTATATATTATTAAAAATTTGTTTTAACATTTTGCTTCATCTTCACGTTTAAAAAGATAGCTTATTATGAATATATGAAATGACATGGCCAAAACGCTATGAATTTACTTTAGTTTGAAATAGTAAAATAAATTGACTTTACAACTGTTTAATATTAATTTTTATGTGTTGTTATTCGAGTATATTTTAATAAGAAAGGGACTACTAGACAGGGAGAAAAAAACTTTCAGGACTTGAACAGGCAATAAAAAGGTGGTACTAGTTTCATCAGTTTACTTTAAAAAGGCCTAACAGTTTTTATTTAAAAGTAATGCAGTAACTATTACAGCCTCAGATTATATCCTAAAATGAATTTTATTGGTCCATATTTTCACAACAGTCCTTGGCCTTTTTTCATAGTTTTACAATATAGAAATTTCGTAAAAAACTCATAATATTCCATAATAACTTCCGCGTCTTTATGTGTTATTTCGTTTATCTTCGACCTCAAAAAAGAAAAATATTTTTAGCACTATTCTTTCTTTTGGAAGTGGCAACTGAAGTTCCAACAGTGGCGAGAAAACGAAACTGTGCATCATTACGTTCAATTAAAAGGTGCTAGCTGTGACATTAATATGTTTAAAAGCTTTCTATATATTTCTATAGAATTAAATTTGAAACTCCAATAATTCATTCTTTTGAATATGAATATTTGTATTTAAGAAGAATTTTGCCTTAATTTCAAGATCTTCCAAAAACAAGGATAATAACATTCATGAGGCCCTAGATGGCGCTACTGAAAAAAAAAGAGACGCACAATTAGGATTAAATCGCAATGGCTTTTAAATCAGTTGACTTGTTAATGACAAGTGCTATTAGAAACACGATAATGACACCTCTAGCATCTCTTATCACACTACCAACTTCAGCTTCTTCTGTTTATAGTATTTATCACCTTCTAAAACTCTTAGATCTAATACAATGGCTCAATCTTGCATTGGAAGATCGTGTGTTAGAGGCTCAATTTCACGAAAGATCCATGTGCCCCCTTCTGAGCGATATGAAATCTGTTGAAATTCAATTTTTTTTTTCTTTGTTGTGGAGTGGAAGTTTGGAAATGCCAGTGCCGTTTCTGTCATTCGACCACAATTTACGAAGCTCCTTCCAAGATAGCAATCAAGTTGTTTCGAAATGGGACATTAACCCAACTACTGTAACTCATTCTTATCAATCAACTCTGAATAAAATGATTGCAAATGTCTTTTCTGTATAAATAAATAATTAAATTATTCAAAACAACAATGAATTTAATAAAGAATGAAAGAATAACAATAATCTTTACATTGAAAAATATTTATAGTTAATATTATAAAGAATATCTGATATGCGAAGGTTTTAATAAATATTAATAGGGACGGGAATTGAATAATAAATTAATCGCATCAAATGCTTCGATTTCTTTTTTTTAAGGGCTAGTGTGTAAAATATGGGCTAAAACATTATAATTATAATTCTTTGAAAACAATTTAATAACTTCCTAGTTCAATATGGTATAAATAACTCTAATTATTTCTACAATTGTCAGTTTTATTTATTTTTAATTTAATAATAAATTTCATGGTATCCTTTAATTATCATTTTATGTGAAAATGATGTTACTATCTTCATTTCGTGTACTTGGTTATTCCTAAATCACACACTGCTTTACCAGTCTATAATGATAATTTTGATAATCACCATTAGCCTAAAAATCATATCAAATCAGTATAATTTTCAGTTCGATAAATACATACTGTGCAATATTTGTACTTTCGCTCTGTCATCTTAACCTTAAGAAGTAGCAGCAGTTATCTCTCTTTTAATCTTACAAAAATTATTTTTCCTTTTGAAGATGCAGCTGTTACCTTGAGATATTTCTGTGCAAAACAATTGAAGACGCCAAATTTTTAGATAAAAACTCAGTCGGTTGTGTCTGCGCTATATAAAAACTGTTAAACTTTTGTTTGTTTGTTTTATTTTTTGTTCCTGCTTTTTTCCTCGTCTGTTTAACTCTAGTTTCTAATTTAATCAAGGACTTTTTAAGTTGGCAGTACAATAAAATTTAAAAATTATTGTTCCATCAATAATTAAACGAATGTATGTTTCGTCTTGCTTCATGGCAATAAAAGCAGATTTTGAAAATATAATCTCAAAACTCCATGAAAATTAATTATTAAAATTCTTCTGTATCGGATAAACCACATCTAGACAAACTTATTGTAGAAAAAAAAACAATTAATTTATATTCTGCTTTTATGGTTTTCTCTTTTCAATGAATCATCTTAGTAATGAAATTGACAGACATTAAAAATGTTTTCAAAATAATGATAACTTCTTATTTCATTTTTTATAAACTATTCATATTCGGTGACATATAACTTTAAACAAGCAATAATTAATTTCCAAATTTTTAACTTAAATTAGCTCAGATTCAGTTCATTCTAAAATTTTCTCTTATTTCCTGATCCCATTCAATTTTTTCTAGCTAATTAATTAAACAGAAGCTTTGTAAAATTGCTGAATCGGCTAAAAGTCTTACGTTCCCAAAATCCGAGTGAAGGAACAAAAATACCGCGTGCTTGACAAGTTCTAAAAGATCCCTTCTGTTTCCTTTGCTTTTTGATTGACAAGTGATGGAAATTCCTATTAAAATATCACAGAACATAAGACCAGGGATAAAAGGTTTTGGAGCTTTCCCTCATTCCTCGGTCGGTCGTTCTGTGTTGTGTGTATGCTTGTCGCTCCTGCTGGTATATAATGCGTGCCTCCCCGCGATGAAATAAAACGACGTCAAAGAGTCGAAAATCTCCTCACTGTGTATGCTTGCATGTGTATATATAATGATATTTTAACATCTAATTTAAATCCAAAAACGTTTTTTAAGTCCAAAAAAGTCCTAAAGTTTTACCTCTATTTAGCCCATATCAAACCCATTCTAAAACATTCTTTTATTTCCTGATCCAATTCCATTTTTCTACTTAATTAATTCAAGAGAAGCTTTGTAAAAATGCTTACTCAGTGATTCCTATGCTGCGAGAGATTAATAAAAGTTGCTGACTTAGACAAATAAAAAAATCGTTTTTTAAAAAGATCCTTGTGTTTCCTCTGCTTTGAGAATAACATGCAGAAACCCCTATGAGAATATTAATAGTATATAAGCTCTCTGAAACAATATTTTCCCTATCAAAATATGATATATAAGACGAGAGAAAACTAATTTCATTCTTTTTTGCCATTTCTGCTTGTCCACACCGCTTTTAAATAGGCCTGTCTCCAGAAATGGAATAAAGAGAACTTAAAACTTCAATGAATCTTCTCTAGCTTCGGTCACTGCTTCTGCATCCAAAATTTTAAATCTTTACACACGCACGCACGCACACACGCGCACACACACACACACATATACATACATACATACATATATATATATATATATAATGTCGGAATCAAAATTAAAAAAATATTTTGGAATTAAACTACGAAAAGTAAACAAAAATAAAAGCATGATGAAATGAAATCTATTGATGAAGAAAAATCTAAATTAAATTAATTTAGGAAACGAAACTAAATATTGGAATCGAAACGGAACTAATTACGAAAACGTAACTAAATATTGGAATAGAAACTAAATTTATTTCGGAATCATTGTTACATATAGATAGATAGATAGATCGTGTATCTCGTAAGCTGCTCGAACGATTTGGAACAATTTTTTTATTTAGAGAAGGTTTTGCTTTGTAAGATTACTTATGTAGTGGTCTTTCGTAAAAACCGCAATTACACAAAAAAGCATTTTTTTAGCTATTAGAATAAGTACATTCAACTTCCGCTTTGAAGAATGGGCAGTGTAGTGTAATGGTTAGAATATCATGAATGAAGTTTGAGTTGCTGGTTCTCTGTACATTTTTTCTTCATTTAAGGGGGCCGCGGTGGCCTGGTGGTAAAGTCTCGGCTTCGGAACCGGAGGGTTTCAGGTTCGAGACTCGATTCCACCGAAGATCCGTCGTGTGAGGGGGTCTCTTGCACGTTAAATCTGTCAGGCCAAAGTCCTCCCGCTGGCGTGGTGTGGTGTGGAGAGGGGGGTGCCACTTCAGTTGTCGTCCTCGTCATCTGACCGTGGTTCAAAATTACGAGGTCCGTCCCAAAATAGCCCTCGTGTTGCTTTAAACGGGACGTTAATATAACTGAACTGATCTGATCTGATCTTCATTTAAGTATTTGTAATTAATCTGTTTGCTTTTAAATTAATGTTTGTAAGTGTTTTTCCTGAATAAACGCACTTTTATATTTTAAATTATAATTAACTATCAGAACCTTTTTATATCTTCTCTCATGCTGACAATGGATTGCTCCATCTCGAAACAAGTTATAAATTGAGTGCAAGTTGAGTGCAAGTGCACCATGATAAATTGAGTGCAAGTTCAAAAATATAAATAATGATAGATAAACTGTAAAATGAATACTATAATATAGCATATTATTTCGAATAACATGTTAAACTAAGTGTATTCATCATTTTTTAAAATTTAAATTACTAGCAAATGACAGATATGTATATAAGATTTAAAAATATACATATATAATCAGTATATGATTCGTATTTAAATATTTTCTCCAGAAAAAAAACACAATTTTACACACAAAAAACACAGTAGAGCAATTTCGGTCTCTCAAATATTAAGAACATCTAATTTTTAAAACATTCCCAAATGTCCATCCGTTAATGAGTTTCAAAAACCATTAAAAAACATTACAGTTAGGTAGGAAAAAAATTTTATCTAGTTTTTAGATGAATTAAAACAAATTATAAAGATTGGATACTGATCAACATATATCAAATTATTGTAAGATAATGTACTAGTAAATATTTTTATACAACATTCTATGAAATTATGCTGTAGAGAAGTATGAAATATGAGAGTATGTAAGAAATATGAGAGTATGTATGAAATATTCATAGCATCTCAAATTCAGTAAAGTTTCTTTCTATTTAGTAAAGATTTTAAACTCTTGTACTTCTGCACGGGAAGAAAATCCAGAGTACGATGGGGAAAATATTTTATTGAATAATTCATTATAAAAAGACTTGTTTGCATAAAATTTGAATTTTCTAATTAGTTTACATTTGTTTTGAAAAGAAAACACACATTTTTCTTTTCTAGTTTTAAAATGTTAATTATTTCCGTGTTAAATTATTATTTGTTAAGAATTAAAAGAAATCAAATTTTAGGGGAAAAAATTAAAGAAGAATTAATTAGAAATATTTCATTTAAAAACAATTTAATTAATCTTCATTCTTTTCATTTCTTGTGGATTCACCATTTTTAATTACTTAACAGAAATTATTGCATCATTATTCATTTGTGTTGCCATTTATATTAAAAATTTAAAAAAATAAAAAAAAAGCAAATTTGTAATATTTTATTTCAAAAATTATTTAATTAATCTTCTTCCAAGAATTGTTCATTAATTATAGATTAATCTCTTTTAATTAATTAATTTATTGGTCGTCATTTCTTTGTACCTGAAACATGTTGCCATTTATATTCCCTTAAATCCTCTGCATTCGGAATTAAGAGCTGAAATGTGCGAAAAAGCACTTTGTTCTGGTGGTTCCAGATGATAGAATAGGTTAAAAAGTTCACTTTGACGCTGTTCAAAAATAATCTCATCATTCAACGAAGGAAATCTTTCTACGTTGATCAAAAGAGTTAATCAAAGGAACATTGATAGTGAAGAAATATTTATCTTTATCAGTTTTTTTCCCATCAAGCGAGAAACACATTTGTTTAAAATGTATCATTAGTGCTCAGTTTCAAAACGTATTTAGATTCTTCCATAGCCTGGCTTGAACCCATCACTTTTTATGTTTTCTGATGATGGAAATTTATCATTGTAAGGTTTTATCATGTACAGATCCGAAACAGAAATCTATGAAAGTTGTCTGGATCTAAAGTTTAGTAAAGCCTGCTCAGTTAGTTATATTAAAGCCCCAATTCAAAACAATACTAGCGCTATTATTGGATGGACCTCATAATTTTGCACAACAGTCACATGAGGATGGCACCTGAGTCCCTTCACCAAAGGATATAAATATTGCAAACACCTTCGCGGGGAAGTTTGGAACCCCTTCTCTAAACTTTCGCACACACCAGTGGGAAGACATTTAGCCCCGACGGATTTAATGCACACCAGACCTATTTACTACCTACTTTTCGAAGTCGAATCGAGTCTCAAACTTGAAACCCGCCGGTTCTGAAGTCGATGCTTTATCACCAGGCCAACGCGGTAAACAAGACCCGAACCAACAACTTTTAATACTTTTGGCCTATACAGAGCCAAGAAACAAAATTAGGCCTAAATAATTGCATTTAAGGCTGTTTTAGACATAGAATTAGTTTTAAAAAATTGAAACAAAGCAATTTCCGAAATTTCTTTACAAATCGAAAATTATGTATATGTTCACATTGGACTTATTTTTATTTTCGAATCCTTGATTATTTTTTCAAAGGAATAATACAATAGACCAATCATTCACATTTTGGTCAGCAACTTGATATTTTATAGTCAGGTATTGTAATCAAAGCAAAAAGATTTCAGTTATAGGCTACTGAAACCGATTTACAGTCCCCCTAGAAGAAAAGGGAATTTAAAGGTAGATTTTCAAAATGTAACTTTGAATTTTTTTATTATATAATGGACAAAATAATCCTATTTTATATAAAACATCCACGGAAGTGCTACTTATATCAATGTAACAACTTACTTTGCTCTCCCAAATTATGTGCCTATTAGATGTATTTGGAAACACAAATTACAACATGGCAACAAATGCTAACCCCTTAAGGTTCGATTAATTTGACCTAAGCATGAAATTACATCATTTTTGATAATGAAACCTATAATTAAGTCATTAGCAGCAGCAATAAATTAAAAAGGCGAAAAAAAAAGCGCTGGCAAATTTTAATAAATCAGTTGTCCTTCACATTCTGAAACGGAAAAAATATATATATACTAATTCTGGACATAGAATTTTAATCGCTTTGTGGAGAAAAATGATGATACCGTAAAAAGCAATTGATTGGAGTAGATTATAAACTTTTCTAAACCTTCTTTTCTTCAGTTAGTTTGTATTAACAAAATTTAAAAGTTGTATAATTGAACTATATTTTTCACTGTTAATTTTAAATCTATTTGTTGCAATATTTGTTTATAAAATCTGTATATATTTGTGATCTTCAGTTTCCCTTTTACGGCCAGTCAGTGTTGAATTTTTTACATCCATACCAGAAATACGTGACTTGATCAATGATTTTCAACAAAGGTTGTTTTGGAACCCTGACCCTGAGTTTTACCACACGTGAATTAGCAATATCCTCTCTTGAATATTTTTCCATAAAGCAATTTATTAGTGGAAGGTGCTTAGAAATGGCATCATAAATAATTTTTGCAGTACAGAACTATTTTTCATCGCAACTGCGCAGCAGAAATTTATAGAATTAGAAATGCATTCTATAATTTTGATAGATTAAAGGGAATTTTATACAAAAGATAAGGAAGTATTTTTACTTTTTAAGATAATTTCAAAATAATGTTTTCAAAATCCTTTACAAATTGATTATTCGCAGCTATAAGACGTATCTTCATGAAGAAACACTTCATTAAATTTAAATCCTTTTCAAATTTTCTTTCTTTTGTACTTTAGGAGGATTTAAACAAAAATGTGGATGATATATGCCACACGATTATTCCAAGTAACACGACTGGAAAGTAATATTAAATTAGGAGCGGTGTTTTTTTTATAAATCCAAGTGATTTGTGTATAAATGATAAGGAAGTACTTTAATTTTTTTTAAAAAATTTCAAAATTGCTTTCAAATTGATTATTTGCATACATTTACATTCGCAATTTTAAGGCGTATTTCTATGAAGAGATATTTCATTACATTTAAATCCATTTCTAGTTATCGTCCTTCTGTATCTTAAGAGGATTTTAAAAGATGGTAATGATAAATATCACACAATTACTCCAAGTAACATGATTGAAAATTAGTATTAAATTAAAAGCGTACAAGTGATAACCATAAGATGTATAAACAATAAGGATTTTCATTTTTTTGAGATAATTTTAAAATTTTGGCTTCAAAATCGTTTACAAATTGATTATTCGTATGTATTTATATTTATAATTTTAAAACGCATCTTCATGAAGAAATATTTCATTACATTTAAATTCATTTGTAATTTTCTTTCTTCTGTATCTTAGAATGATTTTAAAAAATGATGATAAATACCACACGATTACTTCAAGTAATATGATTGAAAGTTGGTTTTAAATTATAAGCTTCCAAGTGATTTATGTATAAACGATAAGGAAGTATTTTCATTTTTTAAGATAATTATGAAATATGGATTTCAAAATTGTATACAAATAGATTATTTTAGTATATTTATATTCACAGTTTTAAGACATATTCGTTAAAGAAATAATTCATAAAATTGAAATCCATTTCTAATTTTCTTTCTTTCTTATCTTGGGATGACTTAAGAAAACGATGATGATAAATACCACACGATTACTCTAAGTAACATGAATGAAAGTTAGTATCAAATTAAAAGTGGGTTGTTGTTTTTTTTATGTAAGCACCAGTGATTTGTGTATTTGCGATAACGAAGTATTTTCCTTTTTTGAAATAATTTTAAAATATTAGTTTCAACATCGCTTGTAAATTGATTACTGGTACACAAGATCTCATTGAGTTTAAAACTTTTTTTTTTGACCTTCAAGGATGAGTTGAAAGAATCACGATGATCAGATATCGGACGATTACCCAGCATATCATGATTTATTCTTGCAAGTGACGAAAATGAAGTTCATTAGATTAAAAAAAGAGTGCATTATTTGCATAATATTTGAAATTTCAAAATCTGCTATAAACTACTTATTCACATTTCGAAATATAATTTTTTTCCCGAGAAGATTCTGTTTCAGTTTGACTCAGATTTGTGATAAAAATATTCATTTTAACATCATCCATTCTAATTTTTAACAATACAATGAGAGTACATGCCCTTTTTTGAAAAATTACTGCCAGTCACTCCGTTCCCACAGAACTAAGGGATTATTGTGGCTGACTGTTATGCTCATAATACATGGCCTAAAGCAGTGATTCCCAAAGTGGTCTATATCGACCCCTAGGGGTCTATGACAACCTGCAAGGGGTCTACGTCAGCGAAAAAAAATTCGGTTCAGTTTAAAAACGGATATCAGCAATTCTGGCTTCTTTGAAAACATGCCCGTTACTTATCCCGTATAATATAGCGAATATAGCGAGGAAATATTTAATCTCCTTTCCATCGTCATACCTAGTGGAAAAGGGGTTTAGCGCTGTTACTAATCTCTTAACGAATAAAAGAAACAGACTGGACATCATTAGCCGAGGAGATTTAAGATTAACCCTTACAAAATTGACGCCAAATGTTGATAATTTATTGTTAAAGCATCAGGCTCATCCTTCTCATTAAAAATATTGACTTTTTGCTTATGCAAGTTTATTTTATGTTTATTTCATGTTACATAGATTTTACATAACAGATACGAAATTTTATTTTGAGTAGTATAAATTTAAATTCAATTAATAAATGTATAAATTAACATGTGTTTTTACTTTAAGTTTTTAACAGTAAACTTCACTGCAGTTAGAAATTTACAGGAAATCAATATCAGGTAAGTAGGGGGTCTATTCAATACGGAAAAACATTGCAAGGGGTCTACGACACAAAAAAGTTTGGGAAACTCTGGCCTAAAGGGTACAGTTCCGAAGTACTGTCGTGTTAAGGAGTCTGTTGCACCTTAAATCCGTCAAGCCCAACGTTCTACCGCTGGTGCGATGTGGACAGGGGGTGCCAGTTCAAATGCCGTCCTCGTCATCTGACAGCAGTTCAAAATTACGAGGTCCTTCTCAAATCAGCCTTAATGTTGCTTCGCAACGAGATGTAAATATAACTAAACTAAAGGGCTCAATTTTTTCACTTCCCCTCCTCATTATAGAGCAGCCGTTTTGGCTTGATAAGGTTTTCGGTTCAAAACCTAATTACAACAAAGATTTGTTGTATGTATAAGATCGTTTAATGATGAAACTGAAGTCAATGGTCACTTTCCTCCTCTTTATGTGGCGTGGATTTTTAAAGATGGGCAAGCTATTTCAAGCGAAGTCCTTGTTACATTACCAAAGTTTAAATCTACGCAATCTATCTGTAAGTAATTAATTAGTTGTTTAAGAACTGAACGTCAAATTACAGTGTGTCCGAGAATTCTGAACAGATTGTAAAATTATGTAAAACAAAAATTATTAGGTATATTAATAGAAGTTCTTTAATTATTTACACCAGAATATCTGAAGTTAATAAACCTCAATGTGAGATCCTTTGATTGTGAATACTATGTCCAAACAATTCTAAGTTTGAAGCCAAGTATTTGCAGGTGCTTGAGGAATTACAAACTAAATAGCAGCTATAATACTTTGCTTTAAACCTTGTTAATTGCTACAAAACCCCCGCATAAAAAATGAAAAAAAAAATCAATTTTGAAAATCGTATTATATAAATATTATGTGACATTTTAAAATTAAATCATCACTTGGTTATACAAAGCGTCGTCTATCGGGCTCTAAGAAGTAAAATATGAAATAAAACTTCATAAGAATAATAACAAATAAATAAAATCGTGAGAATGTCTTTCATTCTAATTATTTCTCTCATAATTTTGTAAGGTATCCAAGAACTCTCAGACACCTTATATATGTGTTTAGGGGATCTATATGATTTGTCACATATAAAATTTTCAGGGCATTAATATGATCACATTTGATTTGCATTATAAAACCGTGCTTGGTTTATTTTTAAAAATTTCCAACTTTTCCAAATTTTTGATTAGAATATAACTTTCTATATGCTTAAGTAAAAGCGAGAAAATACACATAAACCTTTCATTATCCTTTTTTCGGTAAAAATTGGGCATAATATGATGTATCTTCAAAGGATAGATATAACATCAATTTAATAATTAATCTTTTTTATACAAACAGAATTAAGAAGACAAAAATAAAAAAATTCGTAGCACTTTTTAAGACTACACTAGAACATCAGCACCCTCTTGCCCCTTCTCTTATCACAATGGCATTTCCATGATATAATTTAAATGAATCGAGATATCAAATTAAAATGATGGCTCAATGATTTATGTTCATTCATTGGGGAATTATGCCGTTATTGAATAAAATTTATATCCATTTTAGACAAACATAATTAAAGAATGCATTCTTCGCAAAGAATATTAATAGTTTTACCATTCAAATATTACTCAGTACAAAATTGCATTGAATGACATGAAAAAATTTCTCATGGTATGGCTGAGAATATTAATTCGCATTTCACCTATTTTTATTTGCATTACAATTATTAAATGGATTGTCAGATTTCATGCAAATTTATCATAAGCATCAAAATGCAATCGTCCTTAGCCTAAAGCAATTTCAATTTATCGTTGCCATACATATCCACACTCAAAATAAAGCGATACTTGCAGCGAGATTTCTCTTTTCAAAAGATATTTCTCAGAAGTTTCAAGTAGCAAAGTTTTTTACTGCATTAATATATCTATATATCTGATTCAATGCCGAAATAGATTAAGAATAAGTTTTATGGAAGAGCATGATAAAGGTAATGAGAAAAACATCGTCGAAATAAATGATATAAATCCAATCCCTACATTTAAATGAACTTTAAAATAGATCTTAAAGGAATTTTATTGCATATGATGCGATATAAATAGAATACCTGCCAGCGTAATTTTTTAAATTTAACTATAATAATTATTATGGACTGTCACAGGTGAATGATTTTTAGACCATTCATTAATCGAATGTTGTCTACTTTGTAAAACCTGCAGTTTCTCGATTCAAAAAAGTGCTTCATATTATCAGAAGCAAAGAAATTTCAATTATGAGGATGAGAAATCACAAGTTTAGAGCAGAATATCTGAGTAGCCAATCACAAGCATGGAACTGAGTAATGATTCTTTTTGGGGAGAATGAATCATACCTATCACGTCGCAAGGTTTAATTAAGTTTAGTAACGTAAACGCCCCTTTTTAAAGCAGCACTAAAACTATTTTGGTAAAGACATCGGAATTTTAAATCACAGTCAGATAATGAGGACGACACCTTATCTGCCACCCTCTCCAAACTTCCGCACCACACCAGTAGAAGAACATTTAGCCTTAAAAGGTACGAGTACCAGACACGCTTACATGCCAGTTTTTCTGCCAAATCTGGTTTCCGGCCTAGAACACTCAAATTCTGAAGATGAGACTGTACCACCGCGCCACAGCATGCCATATGGGGCCTGCGTTTTACTGCAATTCCTTTACAATACGCAATTTCCGCTTACTGTTTGTCATAAAAGCATGCCGTAAACTTTATATGATTCTACTTTATTAGCCTCTATTGTAAAATCCAAAAATACGGAAAATAACATTTAAATTCCGAGTTAGAGAATACATTTATGTCACTACTCAGAACGCATATCAAAGCTCTAAAATTTTGGATTTCCTAGAAAAAATTTCTAAATTATATTTCTTACTACTTATATAAGATATTACTTATATAAGAACAATTACAAGACAAGTCTCAAATTATTGCTGAGTTAAAATTTAGAATTCTACACAAATATACTTTCATGGTTAAAACATGTTCAGTACAATTCTTCAGAAATTTCTGAAAGACTCTTCTTTCCTGAATTATTTTTGCTCATAGTTTGAGACTCAAGAAAATGCATATTATACTTATCTTATTGTCATTGATAAAGATTAGAAATTTAAGGCTAAATCTAGAGAATTATCTAGAAAACTGGATTCGTTCACATAAAATAACTGAAAATATCCCTAAGTGTCTTCTGTCAGCAAAAATTAACACATTAAAATTCTAAGCATGCATTCGCTTATCGTTAAGGTAAAGCAAAGGCGCTTTATCCTATCTTTAATAAAATAACAGTTATGTAATTTTATTTCATTAATCTTTAAATAGAATGAACTTAGTTTAGCAGATGATTAAAATTCAACACAAACTGAACTCTCACCTGTCACTACACATGCATTTTCAATCAAAGGATAAAATTTTCTTGTTGAATTAGCTTTGGGATATTTTTTTCTTAGTTTGTTTCTTTATTAATGATTCAAAATATGAATGAAAAATTTATGCACTTAGTTTATTCTGTTCTTCACTTTCTTATTCATAGACGACTTACAATAACATAAAACAGCTCAAATATCCTGTTTTTGAAGCTGTAATAATTTCTATATATTTTATTACGCTACTTTGTATTCTAAGCAGTTTCTGTTGTAATAAGAAATTTCAATAATATTCAAAACATTCAGAATAATCAAACAAATAAATAAATATTTAGAATTATTAAATTTAGAAATAATTAAATATCTGTTTAGAATTGCTCAAATATATCATATCAGAATTGATTTAAGATATGAGAAATGGCCTTTTCAGCTTTAGCCTCAATAGATGGATGATTTTTATCACTACGGACA
>JAPMOQ010028746.1:2425324-2440155 GCA_026543055.1 Argiope trifasciata | reverse complement strand
TCTTAGCTTAAGTCAGTGAACGATTCTAGGGTTAGGAGAATAACGATATCCCATTATTTAAGATATGGCGGGTGAATAAGTGGATTAAAAACATTTTATTCTTCTAAGAGTGAAATTAATGCAGGTATCCATATTGTAAATTGCAGAAAAATGTAAGTGAAAGAATCTTGAGAGCTGCACGAAAATTAGACGATTTTGAAGATTAAATCCAGATAAACACATAAAACATTTAAGCTTTAAAGATTAATTAATTTTATTTAAAGTATCGCTAAGCTTTTGAGGTTATAAACACATGCACTACCGCCACACATTCTGGGCAATTAAAAACCAACTGAAAGAAATGTTTATTAATTTTAAATTTGTTTAAATTTATTTATTTTTAGCTTAATTTTAAATTATCTTAATATTTTTTTATGTCAGAGAAGTTAATATTAATGGGTTTTATCAAAAATTTATTTTCTCAATCATGTTTCATTTGCAGTAGTAGGAAAACATATTACCCCAAAATTGTAGTTTGAACATAAGCTTAAAGAAATGTGATCAAGCCTTACTTTAAAGTTTCATTCAAATTTCAGGTATAAACTTTTTCTGATATTTAATTTGTTTCTTTGGTAAAAAGAAAATATTTGTGGAACTAAAATATCTTTTCAGATAAATTCGAGTTTCTAAATTTGATGCTAGAGTCATTTTATCCTAAGGGTATAAATTGTGGCTTGAGCCACCATTTGAAATTCTAAACACAAAATATAATTATACATCCATTATATATGTTGACTAGGTTGTTTATACATTCAGCTGTCAAGGTTGTGCCCTTTGCTTGAATCTCATACTTTCGTGAATCATTAGCTGCATTTTCAAAACAAGGAAGCAAGAAAAACGATAACACTCACTAATCATAACTGTGCTTTCGCTCAAAGGAAAATATCAGCTACTGCTGCCATCTATTGGCACAAAAACGCTTTTCAAGATTACCCTTTAATTTTAGTCTGCAAATTTATTATCAAAATGAGAGTAATATGTCCTGAAATGGAACTTTTAATTCAAATGCAAACAAATTTTCTTCTAATTTCATCAGAGGTATGTTGCTCTTATTTTATTCAAGTACAAAATATTGAAAATTTAAAGTGCAATCTAAATCAGTAAATTTATTATGTGAATTAAATATAATAATTATATATTCAAGAATTAATTCTTTTATCGCTGTTCTTTTATCAATTTAGTTTTTCTACTTTTTTTCTAGGAAACTGTGGGAATAATTTCTAAGGAAATTCTAGTTTATGTCTTGAAAGATATATCAATCAATGCTTCATCATGACCTAATCATCTGCACATTACTTGAGAAAATAGTAAAAATGGCTTTTAAAAAAAGCGCCATTTTTACTAACTATATTCCTGCGTATAAAAAAAAGTTCATTCGATAGCATTACTTCCAAATAACATTACT
Source organism: Argiope trifasciata (assembly GCA_026543055.1). NCBI lineage: Eukaryota > Metazoa > Arthropoda > Arachnida > Araneae > Araneidae > Argiope > Argiope trifasciata. The sequence continues at coordinate 2,438,711 of JAPMOQ010028746.1, read as the reverse complement.
TCCTCTGACATTTTTACGTAATTGCAGAAAATCCACGATATTAGTAAGGGAAATTAATTGTAAAGTGAATTTTAAAAGCTTGAAAAGCTCTCATATTAAAAATTTTGAAATTTTTTATGTATTATTAAAGAATTTTAATGATGCTATTGAACACATAATGACTAAAAGTGTTCAAATCAAATTTAAAAGTATAAAATATATTGTAGCAAAATGGGCAAAGAACAAGAAAAGCTAGACAGAAACACATCCATGATATTCTAAATTATGAAGATTTTACCAGTAATAAAATATAATAATTATTTACATTTTTTTTACTGATATTCAACTGATGATACTAATATTTACTGATATTTAATTAATGCAACAAAGCCATTACGGAATTAAATGGGGGAATTTCGCACACTTCTGCATATATATGTTATTTTTGTTCTCAAGTGGGCAGACAATATTTTCAGCATACATAGAAACATTTCTAAAAACGCATAATATTTCTAGAAATTATTTCCCTGGCTTCCATTTTATTATTTTTCCCTACAGGAGAGATAAAACAATTTCTTTGATGATTAAAATTAATGAATTTATTAAGATAGCATCGAAAATCAAGAATAATATTAACTCTACTCAGTTCGTAATATTACTGAGTATACGAATCCAATAAATAAGTATATTAATTTTTTTATGAAAAAAAGAGACTATTTTGTTCACTTAGTCCAATACCATTAATTGCGTTATCATTCTTAAAATAATCCCCATATGACTTCAAAATGGTGAAAAAGGAACGAACCGTAGTACTCTAGTAATAAGGTCCTGGCTTCAGCTTTCAGGACGCTTTCAGGTTTGAAACCCGATACCATTGAATAGCGTGTAAATGGGCCTGAAGCACGCTAAGCCTATTGAATCCAAATGTCCTTCTACTGGCATAGAGTCGAAGCCCAGAGCTCAGGCATTGGCCTCGTCACGTAGCCGCGGTTCAAAATTAAGAGTTCCATCACGAAATAACAGTGATATTGCTTTGAAACTGCTCTTAAGTATAGCTAGACTAAAACTAAACTGCAAATAATATGAAGTCAGTTATTATTGAGTCGCTAAAAAGAACCCCGAAAGTAAAATTCTGAAATATATCACAAAAAGCATCATAAATTTATCCTATTCAGAAACATTAAATGTGTATAATGAGGAAAAAGTACAAATCTAACATATGGTACCATTTTTTTTCTTTCAATATGTATAAGAATATGCAACAAAATTATTTAAAAAATTATTCTTGTATACAAGACATACAAGAATAATTAAGAATTATTCTTTATTTTTTGATGGAAGACTCGTAAAGTCTTCCATCAAAAATTCCAAGAAAAGTTTCTGAATTTTAAAAAAATAAAACTTTGAATGCGTTAGATTTGAAATACACTGCAGATTTGAAACTTTATTGTATATCTCTAGTTATTATAGAATAACCGACCATTTATTTATCAAAATTCTCTGAAATTATCTATTTTTTATAATTATTATAATTTTATTGATTTAAATTATTTATTTCATTCTTAAATTTTTAAATAATTTTTATTCCAATTATGTTTAAAAAATTAAAGTTTTCTCTTGAACAATTTTCTAAATTATATTTCGGATTTAGTTTTTCTTACTTTAAATTTTTATTATGATCCATTAACTTCTTATTCTTCACTGTATTTTATAGTAGAATTAAACAATCTTTACAAAAAAAAAAACTTATTTATTTATAAAACGATCAGGTTTAATTATTTCATGGCATTTCATTAAGATATTTTTGACTATGCATGGGTCTCGTTTCTTTAGAGTTTAAGCCTCGGAGTTTTCAAGAAAGATACGGATTAAGAAAGATTATGTGTAAAGCGAAATATTTTTATTTCAACTTACAAACATACATTTTTTTTGTGTGTGTGGGAAATTCGTAAAAGTAAGGAAAATAATAATTATTATAATTTCTTTTCGGCAAAATTTCACAAATTATAATAATTATTATTTTCCTTACTTTTACGAATTTCACAAAAAAAAAATGTATATTTGTAAGTTGAAATAAAAATATTTCGCTTTACCTATAATTAAGTTTGTAAAGACCTTAACTGTTTTTTTATTACTTTTAATGATTAGGTTTAAATTATTCGGCAAAATTTCACAAATATCCTGCACAAAGAAAAATGTTATCACTCTTGTAACTTTAAAAATACCGAAGATTTCCGCAACTATAAGCATATATTCAAATTCATCTTTTCCTTCAGGAAATAATAGAGCTCAAGTAATGTTCCGAGCTCGAGTACAATTGTACTTACTATATTAAAAAGAAGGAAATTCTTTGATTCATTTAGTTTCACTTATCTCAGAGATTAATCAAACAATTAAATTTTTTCTTCATGCAAAATTACATTTTTCAATGTCTTTGTATTTTTAAATTTTTGATTTAGACAACCACAAAAAAAAAGGGAAAACAACATAATCGTATAAGGCTAATAAGGAAAACAAGAGTTGAACTTGCTAAATGAAAGCAAATATATATTTAAAATCTAATAATAAAGATACATTTTTCCTTAGAAAAAAATATTTTATAGTTTTATTTGAAGGAAATTCGAGTCTACTTTTTAAAAGCTTCATAATTTGAGAAATTTCTTTTTTTTTTGTATAGTTTGTGAATTATTACAAATTATAATTTTATGTTCAAATAACACAATCTTGTCAACTTATGACTTGCCCACTTGTTCAGATCATAATTGTCACGCTTTCAACAAGCATATATAGTATGCATTTCAAGAAAATAATTAACTGTACAAGTAATAACTGTAAATAACTTACTGTACTAGACATAATCTATTAATATCTTTTTTTTTCTTTTCGAATTGATTTTCAAGTCTTAAAATTATATTTGACAGGAAACGTGAAAGAAAAAAAAAACGAATTTATCCTTTTGCAACCAATAAATTTCAAAAGGAGTTAATTAAAAAAGGGGACCTGACCACGATAACATTATATTAGTCCCACCTTTTGTATTGAAGGACCGTGCCTTCAAAACTAATACTACAGAAAATCAACTAAGAGCTCTGATCTGGTTGATCTGGGTGTAGCCATTTGGCTACACATTTCTATTTCCAATTATAAGCTTCACATGACTGTTCGGAAAGTTAACAATAAAATACTGGAAATTCATTATTAAATGGTTTATGATAAAGATTGTTTCTCAGTGCAATTTTTTCCCCTTTATCCATTTTCGGATAATATTTTAAATATTTTCTTAAAGACGATAAATTTATTTTGATTTTCTTTTAAACAGAAAATTAAGAAATAATCAAAATTCGTGGATTCAAATTATTGTTGCTTGTCTAATACACCTGATTTATTTAATGCATGTTTAATAAATCTAATTTATTTTTTGTAATGTGTTCTTTTGCAGAGAGAATGTGATGAGACGAGAGGCAATGAATTCATCTTTATAGAAAGGAACAGCAATAGACGGAGGGTCTAGTAAGCAGCGAGCACAGGATGCAAGCAGTCTAAGAGCTAAGAGGTTTTCTACACGGACTACAGATGGCGCTGGAAGACAAACTTCGCTATTTTAATCTACAGACGATATTAGGATTACGCCATAAAAGAATTTCTTTCCCTAGATTTTCTCAGTATACATATGAGAAAATGTTTGGCTTTATGAGAAAGAGTTAAACACTAGGACCACATACTTTGTAGACTTTTGATGGAATTGAAATTCTAATATGCAATTCTAAAATCAAAGTATTATTTTTTTCTTACATTAATTTATCACAAATAGAGAGCCAAATTAAATGATTGTCGTAAATAATAATTCGGGGCAGAAACAGCAATTTTGGGAAAAATAATGTCATAATTAATAAATTAATGCCTTCTATAGTAAAAGGCTCTATTCGTATAAAAAGTCAGATGAAGCTTTCCAGATGTTTCTTTTGTATTGACCAGAAAAACTCAGAGCACCTGAAACACCTTAATGACAAAAAACTCATACATCTTAGAATAAAGGACACTCCGCCTATTAAGGAAACAGTATGATTATAAGTTAGAAACAATAACCTTGAGAAAAATATTGCCTAATAAATAAAATAATGTTTTCTATGGTAGAATGCTCTATCCATACACAGAATCAAATTTCCCTGCAAGCTCTTGAGGTTCTTTAGATACTTCCCTCACACTGTCCTGGAAATCTTAAAACACCTGAAACACCTTAAAGACTAAAATTCACATATCTTGGGATAAAGGACAGGCGAGTATATTAAGGGAAGTTTATGCTTATCCATTAGCCAGATACATGGTAAGGTTATTTACATAAAAATCTATCTCTTTAAAATTTGCCTTAATAAAAATACCTTTAGTGCTCCTATGAAAACCTGTGAAAAATATTAAACCAGTGTCACTAAATACAGGCAGCAATGTCAGTGATGAATTTTGATTGTATGAGTTTGCATGCGAAAAAAAAATATTTTTTGGTAATTCCTAGAAAAAGTTTTTGATAATAAAAATGTCCCCATTTTATAAAAACTCAATGAGTTTAAAAAAAAATTAAATATAGATTTATCACGAAGTAAATAAATGCAAAATATATTTTTAAAAAATTGTAATACTTTTACTGCAATTTATTATTGCTATTTTATTCTAAAAATATTTTTTTTATCATATAAAGAATAAAAAGACAGTGACTTTTTTTGCTCTTTACGTCTGTAGGTGGAATATAACAGCTTTCGATCATTAAAATTTTGAATGAAACATGAAATAATATTGAAAAAATTTTCTGATTAAAAATATGTAGCTCTGATCTTTTATATTTAAGTTAAAAACTGCTAATTCCTTTCAATTTTATTTATCTTAAAAATGAAAAATGAGCTCATTAGTCATCAACATCTTTGTGAACTATAAGGAATTTCACTTGAAACAAAAGATTTCAAGGCGCGTAATTTATATTCATTCTGAATTTCGAGCTGGAATAAACAATAGTAATTCTTTTTATCCTAAATAACTGAACGGTACACTGAATAAATAATACAACGGTAAAAAGGACCATGATAAAACTTGTGCTCTTCCCGCCAAAAAAAAAAGTTTTTAAAATTAATACCTAAAATTTAAAACATCTTAAGATAATCCTCAAACATCTAGTTTAAAGACAAATAAAATCATTAACAATGATTCTACAATTTCTTCTTCTAAAAAGCCCTACTCTTAAAAATTATAATATGAATTATAAAATGAAACAAAAAAGTACAGCTTGAAATCTAACATAACTGAATAAATCTGTACCACATATGTTGATACCTTAAATTTAATTTATTCATATTTTTTGTTCCCCCGGGAGCACCCATAAACCTCTACTGATGACGGGGCGTACCTCCTACTATAGAGGTTTTACCGTAACCGGTGATAGTCCTTAGGATTCAACTATAGTTCCTGTTACTGTTACTGTAACTTCAGATTTTTCCGTCTGCCTTAATGTGAGTCGGAACAATTGATTACTATTATTCACACGTTCTCTTTTATAGAAAATAAAATCGAATAATCAATCTCAAACAGTAATAAAAGATAATATAAAACTAATGGATAACGACAAATTAAACTGAAGCTTGGAGATGTCCAAAAAATAAATATTAAGCGATATTAAAATACTGCTTTTGAAATTATAATGAAAAAAATGGGAGTGATATCATTAAATATTTCTCACATGCTCTCTAATAATAATTTTATCCCCCTCTACAGACATAATTTTTTGGAGTTTGAATTCCACTAATACTCAGATTTTTATTTTCAGAATGTTACACTTTATAGGTATGTGCATTGTAGTATGACAAAGAAAACAGGTACTTGTGCATTAACCGCATGCTATTGGCAAAGGATAGTAACAACAGAGACTACTGTAATGACTTGATCCTGACCGATCAAATAAAAGAGTAACATTTCAGATAATTCGTTTATTTATAGCCATATATTACATAAGAACAACTTGTTCTATTCTAGTTTAAAATAGTTGATATTTACACCATTTGGAAGTGGGTGATATTTACACAACAGTCGAAATTTGGTTTATCTTGAAAAGAGTTTTCCATCAATTCGGAGAAAGAACATCACAAGACACTAACAGGGTGTTAGCCAGCACGTTCTACTACATGGTGGAGCGTAAATTTTAACAGTCTGCAATCTAAAAATGTCTGTTCTTCAAGAATATGACTTGGTTAACGGAGCACCTAGCCCTTCAAGTTAGGGGCTTGATCTCCGGTAATGAAATTATTTGAAAGAGACCTGGCTTTCAGTAAGTGGCGTGATCGTCTTCGATGGTGTCTGAAGGTAGAATAAGCAAGCCAAAAATGTCTGCTCTTCAACTTCGACTTCGATGACATGCTTATCGGGGCACCTATCCTCGGTGGAGGATTATCCCCTTAATGACTGTGACTGATAGAGCATAACGTTTATTATTATTCCATGAAATAGGAGAATTTACTGAGCATGAATTTGGTTCGTTTGCACGAAGGAAGATGGTGAAGCGATGAATGTGATTGGTTGAGCTGCGTTGAAAGAATGAAGGGCGTGATGCTATTGGTTGTCCGGGTTGTTCCGCTCGCCGGCAGGAGAATTAGATTAAAGAGAAGTAAGATAAAACAAAGGGAAACAATTTTAGAGGAGGACATTTTTGGGCCTTTTAATTGCTGGGTTTGGATCGTATTTAGGTATTTGATTTATTGCCTCATTATCAATATTGTCAAGATTTTTGAAGAAGTTCGTCGAGAGCTTGACGATGAAATCTTTGAGAGGAGGGTAGCCGATTGCTTTATAGATTTCTGTATTGGAGAAATAGCTAGGAGCTTTACAAATACCTTTGATTATTTGGCTTTGCTGTTGGTAAATTAGCTTTAGATTACTTTTGGCGGCGTAGCCCCAGACTGGACAAGCATATGTGAGTACTGGACGCAAATAGGCTGTGTAAATAAGTAATTTATTTTCCCTAGTCATTTTGGAGTTCCTCGATATAAGGGGATAAAATTTACGCGCGAGATCTCGGAACTTGTTTTTTGTGTATAGGAAGTGCGGTTTCCAGGTTAATTTCCTGTCTAAGATAACACCAAGGTATTTACAACTCTGAGACCACGGGATATACTTGTTATTGATTTTAAGTTGGGGAAAAGAATAATTTCCTGGTGCCTTGTGGAAGATGATTGCTTCAGTTTTGCTAACATTGATTGCAATTTTCCATTTAGATAACCAAACTTCCAGTTTAGCAAGATGCCTATTAAGAGCAATTTGGATATAATTAGGATTTTTGTTTTTTGCAAGGATAGCAGTGTCATCAGCGAAAATACATAGCATCGTATTAAACTGCTTCGGAATATCGTTTATAAACAGGGAGAAAAGTACTGGCCCAATTTTAGACCCTTGGGGGACTCCTGCAAGAATATTTTTCTCCGAGGAGAGTTCATTCTTGACCCTGACTTTGAGTTTTCTGTTAGTTAAATAGGAAAAAAATTTTAATGAGAAAATTTGGGATGTTATACTTAATTAATTTGTAGATTAAGCCAGTTTGCCAGACCCTATCAAAGGCTTTTTGAACATCTAAGAAAACAGCCGCAGCTTTTTGCTTGTTATGGAATGCATCTTCGATGTACTCAGTTACACGGTATAATTGGTGAGTGGTTGATAAATTTTTTCTAAACCCGAATTGTTCAGGGATAAGGATGTTATTGTTCTCAAGAAAAATGTTTAGTCTTTTAAGTATAATTTGTTCAGTAAGTTTACTAATTGAGGGGAGAAGGGAGATTGGTCTATAGTTTGTCGGGTCGGTTGGGTCTTTACCGGGTTTATGAATTGGAACTACAGTTGCTGTTTTCCACCTTTGAGGGAAGTATCCAATGATAAGGATTTTATATATCAGAACAGCAATTTCAAAAATAATATTATTTGGTAAATGCTTGAGCATTTTATTATTGATACCATCATGGCCGGGAGATTTTTTGTTTTTTAATTTTTTGATAGCCATTAAGATTTCACTCGGCAAAGGGGGGTCTTTGATTTCCTTGAAAGTATTCTTATCGAATTTGAATCGAGAAACTGATTCGACAACCAGTGCTTCATTTTCCATGTCCATGGTTTCATTATTTTGAAACTGTTTCTCGAGACTTTCAGCGAGACATTCAGCTTTGTCCTTGTCAGTAAGAGCAAGTGTGAAGGAACCAGTTAGGGGAGGGATATTTTTGAATTTCTTTTTAAAGGGGCGGACAAGATCCCATAGTGTATTATCTTCAGTATTAGCATTAGTAATTTTGTCAATAAAATTGTTTTGTTCAATTTTGTTATTAAGTTTAGCAATTTGTCTATTTAATCTATTTGTTATTCGTTTAAATTCAGGGTCTCTTGTTGATTGGAATTTTTTCCTGGCTAGGTTCCTTTCTCTATTAAGTTTTTTTATTTGAGGATCGAAGTATGGTTTATTGGTCTCAATGGGTTTAGTCTTCAAAGCAAACCCCCGCACTTTATCTCTGTCCAATCTCCGCCTCTTTCTTCCACTGGTTCATTTCAGCTCTCTACGCCCAATAGCCGTTCAGCAGACTTTCCCTCATTTGTGGCTCCAGACTGAGCCACAATGACCATCCATGATGCGCCCTCGTAACCGACCGTTCTGCAACACGCGTTAATCATAGTCCCTTCACAACGAGACCATTTGGCGTCTAGATGGGTGGACACTCCTTTCCCTTAAAGAAGCGAGAAGTTCCTCCCAAACAACAAACCCCACGTGTGGTCTTTCAGCTGAATCACTCATGACCAGATCCGAGGACCACTGAGGTGTTGAAGTAGGCGTGGTCTTGTGCGCTCCCGTAATTGCTAAGAGGAAGCCTCTTTGAGATGGAAGACAGCTTTCTTGCTAATCTAACCATTAGGTGGAGGCTCTAAACTCCTGCTTCGTGAGCAAGCATCCTTCCCTCAGTACAAAAATTTCTATGTCGAAGCATTATTACCCAGGATTTGCCAGCTATTTTGAGAAAATTGAATTGTTGATGTTGCGCTCTCAATGCTTAAGGTGGTAATCCAACTCAATTTATCATTAATATGGACATGTAGGTATAAATGGCGTATGTATACTTTATTCTTTCTCCCTGACAATAGATTCTGGGTTATGTTGTCCATTTACAAAACAGAATAAAGTTGCATTTCTCCGTGGGTATTTCTAAATTGTTTTTATGTCATTCCAGAATGTGTATTTTGCCATTGATTCATGGGTATTTTGTCTTAAATTTCCTTTTGTTTTGGCTTCAATGACCAGAATAAAATCATCGGCAAATGCTTGGATAGATGTATGGGCAGGCCAGATTTTATTAAGCAGATCATTCGCCACCAAGTTAAATACAACTGAACCACTGCACGATCCTTGGGGGCAGCCTTGGTTCGGTTCTCTATGACCCCACCTTCTTGTATGATGAGGATTATTTTCTGGCAAGTAGCAAGTTTTCGAAGATGTTTCTTACACTTCAGATACATTGGATTTTATCTAGATATTTGATGTTAATGGCGTTGGATATTATAAAATGCCCCTTTTATGTCCACTAAAAGAACCAGAATATTGTATTTTTCCTTCATAAATTTTTTTAAGAGCAACGTCTATGGAATTTCCTTCACGCATCCAAACTGGCTATTGTTGATGAGTTAATTTGATTCGAGAAAATAAATATAGGCTGAATGAGTAGAAAATAAATAGAGGCTAAATGTGTAGAAAATAAATAGAGGCTGAATGAGTAGAAAATAAATAGAGGCTGAATGAGTAGAAAATAAATAGAGGCTGTGTGAGTAATTTTTGTAGAATTTTTCCTGTAGTAGGCAAAGGAGTTATTTGTCTGTGCGATGTGGCTATTTAGGGTCTCTTCCAGTTTTTGACATTGGATGATATTGCTTATTTTAAATGGATCCGGGAATTTTTCTAGTGAATGACATTTATTAAAATATTGTTTGACGAAGGTCGGGAAATTCTTGTTTATTGTTTTTAGAATTACATTATCAATACCGTTATATCGGGGTGCTTTTTCATGAGGGAGATTATCAATGACCTGTGCTTTTCTTTTTCTGAGAAACGGCAATCATTAGAATAGATGGTGATTTCATGTAGTAAAAATGAGGTTGTGGAATGGAAAAGTTTGTTCTTAGCTCTTTGCTCTGAGCTCTTTTCTGGAGTCCTTTTTCTGGAGTGATATTGTGCAAGACTGTTAGTTGAGATGGATGAATTGTTTTCCTGAAGGAAACTTTAAAATGTTTCCCATTTGGATTTGCAGCTTTAATCCATCTTTCCCACCAAGGCTTTGGGCTATCTTGACTTTCTTCATATATTTTTTGGCTTTTGTCTTCCATTGCTAATATTTATCTGTTCTTTCTTCCGAACTTGATGTTAAGGCCCATCGCCTCAGTACCTTAATTCTTTTCTTTTCAATTTCTAATTTATTTGTCCACCTAATTGTGTTTTCAGCCATTGGTTGTTTCTTGATTTTAAATCCTTCGTTGCTGACTTGAATTATTGTTGCTTGAAGAAGGGAGGTAAATTCATTTAGTTCTTGTCGGGTATTGCAGTTCTTAATTATGTTAATTAGTTCTTCGACATGAAAGTGTTTTTGGAATTTGTTTTGGTTTCCATGGAGGATTTTATATCTATTAAAGTGGCTAGTAATTGTTGTTCTTATTGATGTCTGAATAAAAAAGGTGATCTCTAAACAATTCTTCTTCTAGAACTTCCCAAGAAACTACCTTTCTGATCCTTTCCTGCAAACAGAATGTCAAATCGTCCCAACCCATATATGTATTTCTTGTGAAAGTAGGTGGGGCATCTGACAAATTGAAAATTATTAGCCAGTAGGAAATCCATTATTGCAACCCCCCTAGTGTTCGTGCTATGATACCTCCAAAGAGAAATGTGGCCTTTCAGATTTGCTCCTAAAAGAAACTTTTCATTTGGTCGCATTCTTATAATATCCTGGATCTCTTGTAAAATTTCAAAGATATCCGCTTTTGGAGATGAGTATACATTAATGAGTGTTATAGGTTTGTTGTCAATGTGGTGTTTGACTACTCCTAAAGTTCTTTTGATGACGTTATATATGACCGAACAAGATAGGCGTTTTTAACTTTTAACGCGGGTAAAATATTCTAGTATTAGAATATACAATTACAGATATGGGATTTCAATTCTTCATACGTTCGCTTTCCTTCTCAACTGCTATATGAAGGTGCTTTTTCAGTTTGGTGAGTGTTTTGTTTCTACCTTTTTATTTTTCTGAATTTGATTTTATATTCTTGTGTTTGTCAGTTTACGGTGATTTTTATTCGATTTTAGTTTGACTTATTTTACTAAGTCTATTTTACAACATATGTTATGTGAAATTTCAAATATATTGACAAATCTGATTTATTGATTTCATGTTTTTTCTGGTTTGCTGTGTTTTTGACTTACCATTGTTCAAAATTTGATGTATTTTCTTTTGTGATACTAATTTATCTCCAAAACCTCAATATTCTGGGATTTTAGGGTCACGAAGGGTCAGTTGCTTGACGAAAGTCAGACCCTTTACAGAAAAAATCCCTGGTTTGAATCCCTGTCTGAGGGTGACCCTTGAGAAAGTCCTTAGACCGGATTCCTTTTTTAATTGTTTAATTTTGATTCTCGGCAATAATTGTTTCAATCGTACTAACATTTATTCTAAAGGTATGGAGTTTGACTTCGATAGTATTTCTCAATTTAGCTACTGTAATTGCTTTATGGATGGTTTGGGGAATAAAAATTGCAGCTTTAATTTATGTGGATGTGAAAATATTCCAAGACATCTGCAAATCTTGTATTTTGTTGTTATAAACATATGGCTCTTGTACCAAGAGAGTGTTCCCGCTGGTGTGGTGGGGAAGTTTGAAGAGGTGGGTGCCAGCTCAGGCGTCGTCTTCGTCATCTGACCGCGATTCAAAATTTCGAGGTCCGTCCCCAAATAGCCCTAGTGTTGCTTAAAAACGGGACGTTAATATAACTAAACTAAATTAAACCAAGAGAATGCCCGTTTTCAATTTTACCACAACATGGTGGAGGTGAATGGTTGCTGCTTTAACTCTGCCGAGGTTAATTTGGAGAAAACATAAATTTTTGTTGCTGGAGAAAAACGAATTCAGATTGGTGTTAGTCGTCATTAATAATGGCATTTGACATTGAGTCAATAATTTCAGGTATTTCAACACTGAGATGAATAAAAACTTATGGGAGAGATGGAAACTTAACTGAGATGGAAACTTATAAAGAGATGAATATGGAAATATAATAAATACTGATTTTACAGACTGTAAGGGAAGTTATTCTACTGCCCTCAATCTACTCCCTCAATGCCATGCAAGCCTAGAATTTTTTTTATCTAAGTTTTTAAAAAAAATCATATACTCACATGCATTTAAAACCTCATTTTATTGACGGGGTGAGCTAAAAATCTCTAACCAACTCTACGTTTTTTTACTGGATCACAATTATAAGATTCCCTTTCTCTCTTTTTTTTTTTTTTTTTTTTTTTTTTTTTTTTGTCATCATTAAGAGAATTATATGTCTGTTTCAGTTTCCAATGACATTGTAAATGAATTTAATTCTCAACATTAGAAGGAGATGGGAAGAAAAAAATACACACATTAAAATTTTTTTTTAATATTCTGCCTCTATCATCTGACATAGGAACTAACAATTTTGAAGAAAATCTATTAGGAATTTTAAATGTCTAGTTAAAAATAGTTATTTTATTTTTCTTTTCTCTCTCTCTCTCTCCCCTCCCCCATGAAGACTGTTTTCGACAAATTTTTGACAAGATAATTTTGAATGTAAAGTACATACAGTTTAAGCGAAATATTGAATTGTAGTGCCTTTTTTCGGTTACTATCGCACTAAACACGTCTTTAATTTTTTATTTGGCTGAAAATAGGTATGGACAAGGATGGGTTAGAAAATGTATAAGATTGAAGTAATTGATATCTCCTACACAAATGGGAAGAATTTTAGATGGAACAGTTTTATTTACGATTAGGTTTTTTACATTTATAAAACTAAATAAAATATGTAGCAAATAATAAATTTTCCGTGCATAATCTTGTATAAAATGCGAATGACATCAGGTTCTTATTCTTAAATGCTAACCTCAATAATCTTGAAGAACATACATTATGATAAGGTGTTAGAATTTAATATGATTTTTTAATGGTAGTTGATGTTGTTAAGGGGACAAAATTTCTAGAGTGTATTAAATTGGAAGTAGAATGAAGGGAATAATCTAATTTAATCATAAACGAAACTAGAACGAAAATTTCACTTATTTACTATATATATATATATATATATATATATATATATATATATATATATATA
>JAPMOQ010028746.1:2392905-2425314 GCA_026543055.1 Argiope trifasciata | reverse complement strand
ATATATATATATATATATATATATATATATATATATTATTGCTTTTGTAAAAATAATCTGCACGTAAGTGCAATAATTCAGTAGCGATGCCGGTGGGTAAATACTATTTCAAAATAAAAACTTTCCTTCCTCCTCCCCTTTTCACACATCCCTTGTTTATTTTTGTATATACGTATTTCGCTTGAAAGTCAAAAGTTCATGCAGAATTTGCAACAGTAAATCACTTAACAGAATCAGTTAGCTGATCATAAGAAACCGAGCATGTCAAAAAATTCTTTTTTTTTTCTCTCCCAACCCGACCGAAAACAGAAGACGTATAAACACGTGTCTAAACGGTTTTGATGACAACTTAACTATGCTATAATATATAGATATACCATCCAGAGAGTAAGAGAATGCGAAGGAGGGGTAATTCACCGTCAGCTTTAAGGGTCGCTTTGATTCCGAAGGTCAAAGGTCAGGACGGGAAACCGAAAACAGACACCGATGTGAAGTAGGGGGTAGACCTAAAAAGACTTTCCAGCTGGCATTGTTAGCGATTTACGATAATGGGGACACGACAGATAGGAAACGGGTGGTTAATATCCTTTAAAATGGGGTTAGAAATGGGTGGAGGTAGAAAATTTTATAGATATCTTACGGGATTCGGAATGTGAGACTGTCACTTCGAAATATATTTTTTCTCTCTCTCTCCTGTTGCTGTCAGAAAATTAAAGGGGCTAACAACCAAATTAAAAAATCAATAATTGATTGCAACCAAAACCATGTTTTTGTAATAGAGGAGCTTCTTGGATTTAGAAGCAATCTAGCCATGCAAATTAAAATGATCAAAATAAAATTCCTATTACATGCCATAGAAATCTTGAAAAACTTAAAGTAATTTTGCTCAAAAGAATTTTTTCCCCACCATTTATTCACTTATTTTTTAAGTTTTTAAAAAACCGCCAAAACTGGCAAATGGATACTTTTTCCTCCCTTCCTTTTTTTAAAAATTGATTATTATTTTTCAATCAGTATCGGTAGAAAATTGTTATTTTTATAAGAAACTAGCCGCCTTTGGCGACCAGCTGGTTCGCCATGAGTAATGCGTTCTAAAATTTTCAATTAAATCACATATTCATTAGCCAAAATTTAAGAAATAGTTAAAGTTAAAAGATTCAGTTATTAGTAGTTAAAGAGTCGGTAACTTTATTCGAAAAAACTTTTTGAGTTTAATGCTCTAACAATTTATCGATTATGCTTCCAAAATATTAAAAATGTTTTTTTCGGTGATGTTGCCAAAATGTTAAATATGTTTTTTAAAGAAAACGAAAAAGGGGGAAAAATATTGAATTAATAATACAGATATTACAAACGATTATAGAAATATGCCATTAAGTCGGGATTTCAATGCATATCCTGTCTAAATTCAACCAGGTTTACTGTAAATAAAGATAATTTATGGAATTAATTATATATCTATTGCAAACGATCATAGAATCCATTGCCTTGCATTTATTTTTTTCGAAGATATCTCATTTTATATTTATGTTATTTTATCCAGTCACATGATGAAAGTTGTATTTCTTTAGATTTGATTTGCGATGATAGTTATTTTTTTATTTCAACTTTCGGCATTGTTTTATTTTATTTTATCCAGTCACGTGCTCAAAAAAACATGGTTAAAATATTTCTTTAAAAATTCGTTAAAAATAAAAGCTTGATTTATACATTAAAACACTGATATCACAAGTTCATCTCTTTTTATTTAAAAACTAAATATTCTTCATTTTTTAAAGCATTTATAGACTCGTGCTACATACTATGCAGTTATTTACTTCATTTAGACTTTTTTTATAGATGTATTTCTATTATTAAACAAAGCTGATTTCTTTAATTAATAATATTGTAAAAGGCACAAAAAATTCTTTGCATTTTCTTTAAAAAATATATACATATTTCATATTTATTTTATTTCATGCAGACACGTGCCGAAAATTACATTTTTAAATGTTTAATTTGCAATAATAATTTATTTTTTTAATTTGAGTTTTTATCTATCTGATGGCAACCTATTGATAAAAGATAAGTTTTCCCCTTCCTCTCGTAACGTGCTCCTGCAGATTCAATTTTATTGTTTTGTCCGAAATATATTGTTGAAAAATATAGTTGAAATGCTTCTTTAAAAATTCATTACAAATAGAAGCTTACGTTAAATGTTAAAATACTGACACTATTAGAAAGCTAATTTTTTTATCTTTAAATTGATGTTAAAATCATGTTTGTCCGATAATATTTTCGGAAGTTATAGCGGAAAAACGTCGAAATTTCGCTTAAATTTTAATTAATTCAAATTCTAATTAAAAATTCGAAAAAAGGGCTCCGAGGTGCACATTCCGGACGTCCAAGGTATATATGTACCAAATTTGGTAGCTGTAGGTCCAACGCTCTGGCCTGTAGAGCGCCAACACACACACACACACACGCACACACACACACACATTGAGCTTTATTATAAGTATAGAAGATATAGATATAGATTATTAATCGACAGAAAAATTAAGGAAATGAGAATTTGTGAGTTAGACTAGTCCTTGATGAATTCCATCAAAGGACTTTTGCTCCGTTAGAGGCATCTCATTAATGCAAAGAGACACTAAATGTGTTCTTAAAAAATCTTGGAAACTTTTAAAATAACGTAAGAAAATTTTTGGGGCAACTGCTTTGGATGGAAAAATTTAATAATCCGTATGGGAGAATTATTATCATAGTTTTATGTCTAGCAAAATTTTGACTTTTAACTTTTTGTTTTAAAATTCTAACATATTTCATCTTGTGCGTTTCTACAAACTTCGTTGATGGATTCAGAACATGAGGGCGAAGAATAGTGGATTTTATATTTTGGTATTAGAGTAAAGGGAATTTGAATATTGTTACCACTTCGTTGGCGCATTTTGTTAAAGCATGTTGCAACCAATGCGCTGATTTGACTTTAGCGATTAAATTTATTGTAGCCCTGCTGACATGGGATCAGCTCTTGAAAGAATAGAACAGTTCCGTTATGAGTCGTTGCTGAGTCGATTGAACCTCGATCAAATAGAAAGTTGGCATTCGTATTGTCGTTTGATTTTACATAAGATTACAGTCCACTTAGTAAAAAATTTAAATGATCGAGGTTTAAACTTATGGTAATATCGTACCAAACAGAATATTGACACCTCTTTGTAGCTGTAAAGTTGAAAATTCATTTGATAAAACTTTATAAAATCATAAAACTTTTTACTAAAATTTAGTGAGAAAGCTAATAATACATACATATTTGTTGTTGTTGTTTTCTCAGTCCAACTTTTTATTTACAAAATTACAGCAAAAAATGGCGATTTAATCGCCTCTGTAAAATATAATACAGCTTTTAAATAACACAATAATAATAATGAACACGTAAAACATTTTAATTTGTGTGAAAAGAACGGACAGATAAATTGAAATTATAATTTGTTTTAAATGAGTACTATCTGCCCAATTCTATCTCAGATGATAAAACAAGCAGATCCTTATTTATAATGTAAACCTTTTTTAAATCATTAAAACTCGTTTAACTTTGAGATTGCAATGAAAGTTACTTTATACGATTGCAAATCCCTTGCAAATTTTCTCTATAAAAAGTTTAAATTGATGCTAGCAGAAATTGTAACTTTATGTGTGTGTAAATTCGTTTTAAAAAATTGAATTATTAAAAAAATTGCCAAAACATAATGGTTTTTTAGGGTGGGGGTACATTTAGTAAAATATATTTGTTTTAAAAACGCCACAATGTTTTGAATTGAATCTTAAAATACTCGCTATCTGCCACTTAAAGATTCAAGAAAAAAATTAATTAGATGAATTGATGACATATAAAAATGAAGGTAGAAAGGTATCAATTTGTCATATCCGGTAATCACAAATATTTAAAAATTCGTTAAATATACATAAAAGTAAAAAGAAAAGAAAAATAATCTTAGTATTTTTATCAGTTTACACGGCAAAAAGAACATTATTAAATCATAGTAGCGAGGAAACACTAACCCGTTTGCTTTGTGGAGCTTAGTCAGACGTTTTAGAGATGCTACTCATTTTACTCTTTATGATTATGTGCATTAAAGAAAACAAACACAATGTGAATAAATCGCACAAACACACTAGTTGATTTTATAGAACACACTTTCCAACACTATTTGATGTAACAGTATGCTCTTTTGATTAAGAATTCGCTGAGATATGCTTTTTCTCCTCCATGAAATAATGAGCGATCTTAAACGTGAACTTAAAGAAAGTAAATCAGGCATACATACATACATAATGCCATAAATATGTTTTTCAGATTTAAGAATATTTGAAGCGTCAGTATTCGTCTAGAGTTCGAATTTTTTTAATACAGTAAATTAGTACACTAGAAAATAAGACTGAGTTTTAATTTATTTTATTTATTGTTATATATTTTTTTTCAAGGAGGTCTAAAGCTTGAAGATTCGTGAAAATTTCTAATTCGAATTTCTTGAGGATTTCAATACTTTCCCTTAGCATATGTATAGGGGAAAGTAAAAATTATGTATAGAAGTTACTCTATCTTCGCGAGTTTTACAAACATAGATACATTCCCACATTATCCCGAGTAAATTAGAATTCGGTAAATTGACGCAAAAAGTCTCATGTCGATTTACCAGAAATACGCTTCTTCCCCCAAGGGAATCAGAAATGAGGATGAGAAATTTCCGGTACGATGGTTCTCGCCAACCCTGTGGGTACACTAAAAGTGGGGGATCTGGCTCCTCCCATAGAGGACGGGACGTACTTCCTACGGGGAGGGTTGTACCGAGGCCCTTAGGACTCAACCACAGTTACCTCAACTGTTACTGTAACGGCAGTCTTGTCATTCAGTATTTATTTCCGAGTGCCTCCGGGCAGGATGGAGAGTCACTAATGTGGTTTACCAGAAATACGCTTCTCCCACAGAGGGGCACACCAGAATGAGGAAAAGAAACTTCCAATATGATGTTTGGTTCTGGCCACTAGTTGGGTACAGAAATGGAGGAGGGTCGGCTACGTCCTTCTAGTGACGGGACATGCTTCCCACAGGAGGGTGGCCAGTAATGGCCCTAAGAACTCAACTTTAGTTCCTGTCAATGCTGTCATTATAATTAATCCAATGACCCGGTCATTAAAATTAATCCGAATGCTTTTAATTAGGCGGAGTGGAGTAGCCTTGTATGATTACCAGAAATGCGCTGATGAGTAAATAAAGCCTATGATAAAAGTCACGGTTTCAAATTAAATTATTATGATGCATTGAAAGACGCAAGAAGAACTTTTCCAAGTTATAAGGGTTTTAGAAATAATTATCGATTAAAAATGTTATTCATTAAAATAAAAATAAGAAAAAACATCCTACAACTCGCTCCCCCTCAATTCCTTACTTAGTGGCAACTTTTTGTTTCCAAGTCATTTTTTGTAGATATTGTAATTAATTTGTAAATGTGCTTCAAAATGTAATAGGACTTTAAACGCATCTTTGTAATTCCTTTTAATTCTTTTAAGTATCAAAAAAAAAGCGCAATGATTATCATTTGAAACAATCATTTTTCTAGAAACAAAGTATCGAAATAAATAAAACTTTGATTTCTCCTCTATTAGCTTTGATCCTCTTATTTATGCTTAAATTATAAGAGCTATTATGGCATGTTATATTAAACAAATTGTTATGTTCTTACTAACCCTAGTAAAAAGTATTTTATCATTAAAGGGGTCAGTTATTGAGCATCAGCAATTCTGGTATATGGTCCTATTTTTTGAGGTTAATCAATCAGCAGAGATTTGACTTCCTTATACTGCAAAGTTAAATATTTTACATATAAAAAAATAGAACAGATTAAAATAATTTGTCAACAGTTACTTGAAATTTTCTAATAAGGATTATCTTCTTTAAATATGAAACTTTTTACTACTAGCGCTACAAGTACATGCACCCTTGATTTTCTTTCATTTTTTCTGAAACTGTCTTACGATTCTTTGTAATGTTTGGCTACTAATCCCAGGCATGCGGTTAATACACAAGTACCCAAAACACAAATATATGATTTGTACACATTTTATCAGACTGATTGAAGCCAGAGTTTTAAAAAGAGCTATAACTATAGTCACAAGATCACACAACAGATTCAAACAAGCTTCCTTTGACTGTATTTCGTTCAAAATTTGATAGAAATTTACAAACTGGAAATTTGGGGCTCAAACCATACCCAAATTTCATCTGTTTCCAATTATTGTATTCGCTTAAACTTGGACAACGAACAGGCAGAGCCGCTGTAGCCTGGTTGGTAGAGCCTCAGTCTCGAAACCGAAAGGTAACGAGTTCTGTCCTCGTCTCAGCCAAAGACCGCCTTGTTGGCTAATGGCAGTTGGGGCACGTTGAATAGGTCGTGACTGCAAAGTCCTCCAAGTTCCCATAACAAATGATATCTCTAGGAGTACTGAATCAGGGATGAGTCGGTCTCTGATTTGGATCTAAATTCTGATTTGAGGATGGATGAATGAGTGTGTGAATGAGTTTGATCGTCCCCTAAAAACGGTTGTGCCCTGTGTTCGAGCAAAGTCGTACTTTCACCTTAACGGTGCTCGTTAACAACGAAAAGCATACACTTCTGCCTTAATTCGAAAGAGCTCCGCTCATTCGGGTTTGGTATGACCAAATGGCATTAGACCTACCACCACGAACAGACCTTCTTTGATTCAATTTGTTCAAAATTTGATAGAAATCTGCAATCTCCAAATTTGTTGTGCAGTTCGTATACCAAATTTTATCTGCTTAGCTCAAAGCATTTTCGAGTTGTGCTCACAAATAGACATAATGACAGACAGTCAAAATTCTATTCTTTTTTCTTTTTTCTTTCTTTTCTTACACTCAGGGAAGTCTGAAAAGAGGCAATTCACTAAAACCTCGAATTTGATTTCCTTATCCCCTTTTTTTATGATTGCAATACTTCCTCTTCGTATACGAGATGATAAAGTACCCCAAAATCAAATATATACTTTGGATACTTTTTATCAGACTTATTGAAACCTAAGTTTTAAGTAGAGCTACAATTATAGTCGCAAGTTCGAATAATAGTTTTCATTTATTTCAGTCATGGCATTTTTTTGTTTTTTAGTTATCGTATTTACATGCATGACGAACAGATCGACATACCATTATTACCTTCACGAATTTTGTCCCTAATTTGATTCGTAACAACAATTTAAATGCTTAACATCTGTACAAAATTTGGTCTATTCCAATTATCGTGTTCGCTTGTGCTCGGGAAACAGAGATACTTTCATTAATTGTATTTCATTCAAAATTTGATAGGAAATCTACAAACTGCAAATTTGGGGATCAGTCCATAAACCAAATTTCATCAGCTTAGCTTAAAACATTTTTGAGTTATTGGGATCGCATATAAACATAGTGATAAACAGGTATAATTCTAACAAAAAAAAATTTTTTTTTTCTTCTTCTTTCGAACTCAAAGAAGTCTGAAAAGAGACGGTTCATCAAAACTTCAAGTTTTTTTTTTTTTTCTATTACAATATTCTTTTTCTTGTATACTAAAAAGTAAAGTACCCCAAAATTGAATACATATTTTGGACACTATTTATCAGATTGATTGAAACCAAAATTTGAAATAGAACTTGCAATTATAGTTATAAGATAGCGCAACAGATTTCATTTATTTAAATCACTGCGTTTTGAAGTTACCGCATTTACATGCAAGATGAAGAACAGATTGACGGACTGTCAACATGTTCGTGGATTCAGTTTCTAATTTGATACAGAACTACATTTTAAATGCTTAACATCTGTACAAAATTTACCAAGTTTCATCCATTTAACTCAAAGTATTTTTGAGTTATTGTGCTCACATATAAACATAATGATAAAAAGGTATAATTCCAATTTTTTCCACCCCTGAACTCAAAGAAGTCTGAAAAACAACAATTCACCTACACTTCGAAATGGTTTTTTTTTTCTCGACAATTACAATATTCCTTCTTTATATAAGAGAAAATAAAATAGTGTTTTTTTTTTTTTTTAATTCAGACAAATTTGAAACGTAAAGATTCGTCCAAATTTTGAGTTCGAATTTTTTTTTAAGGATTAAAATACTTTCTCTTTGCATACCTATACGAAAAAATGAAAAGAATGCAACAGGTACTTTATCGTTGCGAGTCTCCGCAAATATAGATATATTCCCACACCATCCGCCATTTCTTGGAACTCTATAATTTGATGTGAACAACATCACGTGATTCGCGATCGATATCGAAATAAATCGATATCAATATATATGTGAATAAAATTTAGCGAAATTTTGAAAGACGTTAAAATATTTCAATCTCTTTTCTTCCTTTTAAATATGAAGAACTATTTGCCTATTTTTTTTTCATATGTGTTTAATTTTATCTGGTTTTTAAAATAATTAGAGCTGCATTTTATTGAAACTGGTTTGATTTATATTTATTTGAAAATCATTCTTAAGGAGATTTAGGAGAGAAATCAATTTCTTCCACCCACGTTGTTTACTGCTAAGGTAAGGAGTCGTGCCTACGTAGATGTTGCTAGGAGACCGTCTATTCAGCTATAGCAGAGGTTGGTAGAGGACTGTCTGTCTGATCGTTGCTAGGAAACAATGAAGGCCCACTCACATCCACGAGCCATCATTTAGCTTTTTGTAGAGAAATAGCTGCAGGCGGAAAAGGATGATACATTTCTGCGATCATGTCGGAAATGATAATCTAATTTTTAAATCAAGGGGGAACTCATAAATGATTTACACTTTATAGAGATCCATGGATGTTACTTTAACTTCGGTCGGTAATATTTTTAACAAAAAAAAAAGTGTTAACAAAGATTTCCTGATGATTAATATAATCATTCATTTTCATTATTATAAAATTGTTTTCATCGGTAAAACAGATTAATTTATAGTTAATCGGTTGGTTATTTAAATATTTTTAATCGGTAGAGTAGATTAAATATCCTGTTTAATAGTATTTAAAACAAAGAAGCTTTTAACGAATTTTCCCTATAATTAATGAAATGGTTAATTTTTATTAAACTAAAATTATGTTTCCATCTGTAAAAAAGCTTAATTTATCGTTAATCGGTAGGTAAAATTTTTAATCGGTAAAATATAATTAAATATCCTGTTTAATAATATTTTTTAACAAAGAAGGTTTTAATGATGATTTCCTGATAATTAATGTAATGATTATTTTTTATTAATTAAAAATTATGTTTCTATCTGCAGAACAGATTAATTTATCTTTAATCGGCAGATAACTTATTTTTAATCGGTAGAAGAGATTAAACATCGTGCTTCATAATATTTTAAACAAAGGAGTTTTTAATGATGATTTCCTGATAATTAATGCAATTTTTATTAATCTAAAATTATGTTTCCATCCGTCGAACTGATTTATTTATCATTTGTGCTGTCATTCCAATTGATTGAGAATTATTTTGACATTTTGAATCATTTCATTTACTTGCGTCGGAGATGTTACTAGCAGTATTTAATAATTTTTGAAACACTATTTAAATATAATTATTAACTCATAGATAAAATCAGTTTTCGGAGTGTCTTAAAAAATCGTTTGGTGCCGTCTGTAATTTAAAAAAAAAGATTTAGAAGTTGTTGGGTGTAAATTAAAGGAATACTTAAATTAAAAATAATACGATAAGCTGATTTTGGGCAGTACAGTTATATTTCAAATTCTTATTATCTTGCATTACAATATTTTCATAGAAAATAATACATATGCTTTTATAAATAAGTTTACTTTCGTATGTATAGTTGTTCCTCCAAATGCTATTAATAAATGCATTTTTTTTCATAAGATATTTATACCACGTACCTTACAAGCAAAAATTGATGTGATGTTATAACCGGAGATCGTAACATTTAAGTTACAAAACATTATGTTACAAAGGATTAACATTACAGCATAAAAATACTGAAGAAACTTAAGCAAAACTTAGCTTGATAACTTAAGTAAAAAATTTCCTACAAAAATATAGTTAGTTTGTTATAAAAAACATCCCCCTTTTGCGACTAGTTAGCCGAGAATATTGGCTTTATTTGGTTTCAATTAGATTTATTTTCTTAAATTTCTTTCAAAACATCAAGTTCAGTCAAATATTAAAGTCGTTTTATTTTAATAATCTTATTCCTTGTATGTGTACACGAACCTTTCTAATGAAATCGAATCTCATGACAATATAGTGCCATAAAAAATTCAAGCGTTTAGATATTCTATTTCAAAGTGACTTTTACAAAAACGTGATTTCATTTTCTAATTCCTCATATAAATTTCACAGATTATTTCTTCCTTACCTTTAAACAATAAAGAAAAAATCCTGCTATTAAATGTCTAATCTCTTTCTTCAATAATAATAAAGGAAAATGTGTATGTATATGCGTCTATGTGTGTTGGTCTCTACAAGGCAAAGTGTTAAATCTAGAACTGACGATTGTGGTGTAGATGTGCTTTCGAGGGTGAAAATGCGCATCTCAAGGAAATTTCTTTTAAAATTTCAAAAAAATTAAGCGCCCTTTTTACGTTTTCTTTCCATAATCGCTGGAATTATTTTAATACAAAAATTTGTTTTATATCCTCTTAATTTTTTTTTAAAAAAAAAACCTTGCATTTATGCGAATTTACTGTACATTTTAAATCTATAATAGAATTTTTAAATATTTCTAGGCTTATTTCACTACAATATATTTCACTGTCGTAAAAAAATTCCACGTTTCCATTATTGTTACAAATATTTATTACATTATGAAGCTTTCTACTGTTTTTGATGATGAAAAT
This sequence comes from Argiope trifasciata, assembly GCA_026543055.1. Taxonomy (NCBI): domain Eukaryota; kingdom Metazoa; phylum Arthropoda; class Arachnida; order Araneae; family Araneidae; genus Argiope; species Argiope trifasciata. The sequence continues at coordinate 2,414,442 of JAPMOQ010028746.1, read as the reverse complement.
ATGAAAATGATGTGTTTAATAAACGTTTCGGAATTTTGTTACATTTGCAATATTTTAACTTTTAACTTTTTTTTTAAGTGAGTCCATTTTTAGATAGTTTAATCAAGAATATGTCTATAATAGTGAAAGTCTCAAGGGGGAGGATACCTCATAATTGAGGTATCCTCTCGCTTGATACCTCAATTATGAAGTATCCTCCCCCTTGAGACTTAATAATAATTGAGGTTGAGAAGATTTCAACATGGCGGTTCGTTCTCGCCACCCTTGTAGGTGAACGAAAATGTGGGGGTCGGTCCTTTTCCTCCAATCGAAAACACGCCATATTTCCTTAGGGAAGGGTTGTACCGTGGCCGGTGATAGCCTTTAGGATTCAACCACAATTCCCACCAGTGTTGCTATGGCGAAGTCCTGGTCATTCAAGTTTCCGGCCATGTACCTTCCGGCGAGTAGGAGTGGTCAGTTTTTGGTGGTTGTGATAGTGTAACTTTGATTCATTTTCGTTTCAATTCAAATTTTAAGAGTATTCTGAATGGCAGAAATTAGAGAGATGCATAGCATAATGGCAGAAGGAAAAGAAAATTCAAAGACTTCAAAAATTGTGTTTGTTGCACATGAATAAAAATTTGGGATTTAAAAAGGCTTTATTGAAAAACCATTAAGACCATTCTACAAAAAATATTTTATTGAAATTTCAACCAGAGATCTAGAGAACTAGCTATTAGTAAAATAATAAAAAAATTCAAATTTAATTGTAACTATGAAATTTATTATTGATGGTTTGGTTTGGTTTTTTGGCATAACGGCAGTAGATTAGGCCATGCTGCGTCAAATTAGATAAAATTCTTTCAAGTTAAAATTTCGAAATTCATTGTTGTTGTAACTAATGTGAAAAAAAATAAAAGTAGATAGCCTTAAAAAAAGGATAGTAGACTAAATATGTGAATCAAAACCAATTGATTTTAAAAACGGTAAGAGGTTATCAGTAGAGTCGATAAAATGATGTTACTAGGTTTAAAAAAATATAACTACTGTAAATAAAAATTTGGGCATTCAGAAAGCATATGTTGGACGGACATAGTGCAAGTGCACCGAGAACACATTGGAGCTTGTTCTCCTAATAGCAGATGAAGATTTGTATATCGAGTATGACCCACTCACAATCTACTAATAACTGTATCTGCTTTTCTGTTCCGTTCTTATACATTCTGTTCAAAATTTATTATTGAAAATTGAAAAAAAAAATGCCAAAATTCAGGAAAATAATCCATGACAAATAAATTTTTGATATTAAAAGAAGAAATTTTTATATTTTGTAGTAATTTAAAAAAGAATTTTGTGCAATAATATTTTCTCAATTCATCGTGAGAACAGATCAAAATTTCGCTTGGTTTTTAATTGATTAAAATTCTGATAAAAAGTTTCAAAAATCAATTAGAATTGCACATTTCTACTTTCCTAATGACACATGTGCCAAATTTGGTAGATGTAGGTCAACTGGCTTGTAGAGAACCAACATACACATAGAGAAAATCAGAAAGCACACATCAGAAAGCACATGTTGAACGGACATAGTGCATATGCACCGAGAACACATTGGAGCTTGTTCTCCTAAAACCAGATGAAGAAGTGTATATCGAGTACGACCCACTCGCAATCTACTGATAACTGTATCTGCTTTTCTGTTCCGTAAAATTTATTATTGAAAATTGAAAAAAAAATGCCAAAATTCAGGAAAATATTGCATAGCAAATAAATCTTTGATATTAAAAGGACAAATTTTTATATTTTATAGTAATTTAAAAAAGAATTTTGTGCAATAATATTTTCCCAATTCATCGTGAGAACAGATCAAAATTTCGCTTGGTTTTTAATTAATCAAAATTCTGATAAAAAGTTTCAAAAATCAATTAGAATTGCACATTTCTACTTTCCAAATGACATATGTGCCAAATTTGGTAGATGTAGGTCAACCGGCTTGTAGAGAACCAACATACAGATAGAGGTCATTTTGATAAAAGGTGAGAATTGTGTCTCACTGTTTCGCTCAATCGAAGTTAATACTATCGCAATTATGAAGCATAAATAAGAAATGCATATTTTGAAACCGTGTGAAATACGTCTTATTCATTCTAAGACAATGGGAAATGATGTTTCCAATTTCTTACATTTTTCTTCTTTTCAATGCTACACGCAACAAAACTGTTAAAAATTTCACATTGCATTCATAGCCTGTGTTACAAAACCATCTTAGAATAATACTCACTTTTCTAGATTTTCTTCATTGTTTAGACAGTTCACAATAGAATGTTAATCTTTTAAAAACAATACCTATAAAATCTCTCCGGCGACCTATACATTTTTCGATTATCGACAAATTTTAAATCGGAAAATAACACTTATTCTAATACCAACATCAAGTTTAAATTTTAGTAAAATAAGTTATCAAAGCATATATATGATCATTTATTACAAAAACAATGTAATTACTTTTAAAAACTTAATTTCATTTCATATAAAAACTTTAAAAGCATTTCATTAAATTTTAAGCAATTAAAGACCAAATTTTTATTGATTATAAATGGTGAAATAAATCTTTGAAGGGTTCCTACCTTGCTGAATGTTTCTGTTGAGGTATCCTTGGTTCGATAATAATGCCAAAAGGAAAATTAACTGAACTTCGAAAGGGACAAATTGCATCTTCCGTCATATAAAAAAGAAAAAAAGAAAAAAAAAACAGAATTAAAAGGTTTAAAGGCCTCGAACCTAAAACCCTGAAATTCCGAAGCCGAAACCTTATCGCCATACCATAGTAGTTTCGTTTATAGCTTTACCCTTTAAAAATAGGTTTTTAAATACCAACTAAGTTGTCATTTGATCAAAAATGACTTCAAAACTGAAAATATATATATATATTAATAAGATTTTTTTAATTTTAATTTTTTTTTTATCTTGTTAAGGAATGTAAGTAAAGAAATGCGAATTACAGATTACAGAAAAAATTTAATATTTGGCTTGTTCTTCATTAGAAAAAGTTATTTTTTATTTATATAAAAATAGGTTTTTTTCTTTTTTTCTGAAGAAGTGGAAAAATATTTTCTGAAATTGCACTCGCGCGAAACAATTAAGTCAGCCTCTCGCAATAGTCCATGAAATGATTAATCAGTATTTAAACAGTAATCTCCATCCACAGAAATGACGAAATTTTTTGTATTATTTAGATAATGTTCCGCTTTTTCAAGTGTATAGGTCATACAGGGACGGAATGCTTGCTGAGACTCATAACATAAGTTCAAAGGTAATAAGTCCAAAGATACAGAGCTGTAGGTGATTGAACTCGGATCTTGTATGTATTCTCATAGTTGTTATAGTTTAATCAATTAAATTACTATGAGATATGGAATGATATCTAATTAGAATTATCTGATACAATTTATTATTATTATTATTGCATTTTAAGTAAAAATGAGACTTTGCAGACAATTAAATGAACTGATTTTAGTTTCAAAATTATTCTTTAAAAAATATAGAAAAGAGGGAAAATTTTCCTCTAAAATATTTCTTCGGCATTATTCTCTGTCTATAAATATGTGTCTTTACTTAATAGTGATATAATAGACATAAAAGAACTTTGTTCTATATAACACTAATTGCTTTTAATAGAGCTTAGAGGGCATTGATATCTATTAGGTTGTTCGGAAAGTAATTTCGTTTTTTCCCGACAGAGGATTTAATTGTATTTTTCGCACCCAATTTCATACTTAAACCGCAAAATCATTTTATGTTTTAAGAGCTGATATAGCAAGTCTTGAGTGTGAAAAAGTGCAGCTGATTCTTCGCAGTAGTTTTTGGATGGTGCCCTTTTAAATATGGAGAGCAATAAACAGCATTTTCGTCATTTTTTTCTTTTTTGCTATATAAAAGGTAAAAATGCTGTCAAGCCAGAAATAAATTAGCCAATATGTGTGGAGAAGAGGTGTTAACAGTACATCAGTACCAGAACTGATTTGCAAAATTTTTCCTTCAAATGAGGAGGCCAAAAACCACCTCGATCAGTTTTTTTTTACAGCAAAGACCAAAACTTTTATGAGCGTGTAATCATGTTACTACCAAAAATATGGCAAAAGGTATTAGACCAGAATGGAAATTTTATAATTTAATAAATAATTTATTCATTAAACGAAAATTTCTTTTCATTTTGACAAAAAAATACGAAATGACTTTCCGAACAACCCAATAAAAGTGATTTTTAATGTAAACGTTAATAAATTCTTTTTTGTTGTCTTTTTTTCTTTCGTAATTCTAGCTGGGATGGCTTTCGTTATGTTTCATAAAGAAAGCTACAATGAAACGTATTAATGTAAGTAGTGCTACTTATTTTACCTTTCCTTTCTTTTGATGTAGAAAACTGTATCTATAATATTTACAAAACTGGGAAGATGTTGAAAATTTCTTTTATATCCTAAATATTTCTATTTATTTACCTGACAGTTAACATTTTGTCTTTCTTGCAAGAAGTATCCTGAAATACTCTAAAGAGTTCAAAATTTTATTGGAATATCAGAGGAACCTTTGTTAACAAATTTGCTCTGAATAACCTTCGACGTATTTTTTATTCAAGAATGATTTCATGTCAAAAATTAAGAAACAGAAGCTCTTAGAGAAACTCAATAATGTTCAGCAAATCGGCATATATTCAGATTATCGTATTTGTTTAGTTGCATTGACTTTTAAGTTTCCAAAAATAAAATTTAATTGAAGACAAAACATTAATATACGAACAGTACCGGATTTCCGGCTAGACAGACAGGCAGGTGCCTACGATCGCTGGATGGGGGGGAGAAGGGTTGATACAGACAGATCAAGTAAAAAGTTACCAGCTTAATCGTCAAATAAATAAATCTGTAATAAATGCAAATTGTTTGAATTACTATCAGAATAATACTAACAGTATTTCAAGTGTGATTGGTAAAGTTCCAATATACTTTAGTTATAATGATAGTTATAAAGACTAAGAGTTTGAGCCAATAATGTTGTGCACAAACATGGGTCTGTGCAGCCATTACTCATAATAAATAGAAGAAAAACGACTCAAAATAAAAATTAAAACTACCAGTTTAAGAGAAGAAAGGTCTCATAATATATACTGTCTACAGCCACAAAGTGCTTAAATCTGCCGATAATTGCGTTAAGTACATACTGAATTGTTTATGGTAGTCGAAGGTTAAGGAAATTTTTATATTTCACTTTTATTTTATTTTATATTAATTTTAGAATTAAAAACTATTTGTAACGAAATAAAGCTATATTTATTCTGTTGAAATTAAGAATTATAGAAAATTTTATAAAAAGTAATCGCTTGGTATTTGAAAAATTTTGATTCTCAAAACATTTGCATTCTCTTCCAAACAAAGGAGAAAAGCATCTTTTTATGCATTACAAATGTTGATTGAACTGAAAAATTAGCAATGAAAGCAATCTTTTATAATAACAAATTATGGAAAAAGGCGCACTTTTTCATAAATGAATCTACCCAAGCAAAATTAAATAAGCATTTTTTAACTTATTCATATTTTTAAGGTTTAAATTTATAGATATTTAATGCTAGCTCCTCTTTTAATGTGTGGTTCTTGTAAAAACAGAATTTTTTGAGTTGTATATTTTACGGACAAATAATATCCAGTAATTCGAAACAATTGCTTTTAATTCCCTTTTTTTATATTTCTGTATTATATAAAGTTTCGATATTATCAATAGAAAGCTTCAATATAGGTTTTAAAGTGCATTTAGATCATCAATAACGCAATATTTTTTAACATCAGTCATGTATATTAACATCAAATTTTCATTTTATCGTTTGGATAAAATGAAAATTTGCTCTATTTTTTTCTATTCCATAAGAAAATGTTCATACATAATAAGTATCAATACTTATATTAAAGCTCATTTTCTTTTTAAATGGCCTTTTTTTCAAAGTACAATATTCTATAATGCCCAGACGTATGTAGATGTTTTGTATTATTTTTTAACAATTGGATTAATGAATCTTTTTAAAGTCTAGTACTCAGTAATGTATTTGCTTAAAAAATCTCTGTGCAAATAAATACATGTTATTGAATGTTGAACGCAAAAATACTGATTCATTTAAAAATAGAGCTAAGTAATATTTCCATGTCCTGTTTACGAAAGAAGTGTTAATTCGGTGATCTGAATTATTATCTTCGAAATCTCAGTATGTTACTTTATACTAATTTCTCATAGAATTTCATTGGTGATCAAATATTCAATTTAAGAGTTTACAAGAGAGCAAAAATTTTCTTTGAAATTGATAAGAAACTTTAAATTTTATTTTGAAACTTATAGTTTTTTTGAAATTAATAGGGAAAAATGAAATTTTAGATGCTGGAAGCAAAGATTCCAACATATAAAATATTTATAAAATTACAATATTCACGTTTAATCTTTAGTTAAAATCTAGGGCTTAACTGTAATTATAAAATATTCATTAAAAACTCTTCTTCTGTAATCACAACATCTTTTAAATATTTATAGAATTAAAAATAATGGATAAAATGATAAAATTAATCTAATATAGTTAATGATGCTAAATAGATTTCTAAAAACATATAAGCATCTACTTGTGTAAAATTTTTTGACATATATCTGAACTAAAGACAAAGAAAGTTTTGAGACTTTAAAAGAAGAATTTTTATGAGTTCCTCTGTGTGATACAACATAAAATATGATACAAAATAAATTGTCATTATTCCAGATCTCTGTTTAATTTTTACCAATATATTATTGTGATAACACAATGAGAAGTGTTATATATGAAATTCCGTTTAACAAGACATTTGCCTAACTGAAATTACGTGTACGCATCATGTGAAACGAGCTTAGTTGAATTGTCGTACAACTCAAAATTTTCTACAAAGCCACTTCGTCGATATTCTGCATCTCTGAGTGATTCTTTCCAAATTATAGCAGTGATAAAAATAACACAATAATATTTGAAATCGTACTTATCAAGAAACTTGCTTGAACTGAAGTCAGACAACTCCTCCTCAGATGGTTGCATTTGATAAGATCTGGACATTATTATAAGATAAGATGAATTGTTTTTGTTTTCGAGTTGTTTTCTTAACATAAGAAACAGAGAGGGGATAAGCGAAGAATGATTTCTCGCTGCTCATCTTTCAATTCTGTCCTTAGACGACCTGATGACATTGTGAAGAAGAATGTGGCTTCAGAACGTTCTCGTGACACTGTCTCCCACTTTCATTTTCCTACAGGGAAGTGGACTATATTGTCTTTGATAAGAGGATGAGTCAAGATGTAAAGTACATTGACCATAATATTATTATCTCAAAAATTTGTTTAAAAACTGATTTTGAAATTTGCAAAACAGGTTGGATGGAAGCTTCCTGAAATAGCCTCGGAATAATCACCCCAATGTTTAAGAAGACGGCAACATAACCAAAAAAAAGTAGTATCTTATATACATTTTGTGTGTATGTGTAAATACTGATCCAGAAACACAACATTTTTACAACATAATGGCTCGATCCTAATTTTCTTTTTATGAAAACACATTTAAAGATATTTTTATTTTCACTTAAATTATATATGCATCCAAACTTAAAAGTTTTACATCATTGAAGTTTAAAAAAAGACATGACAACCTTGGAAAGAAACTACATGTGTGTTACTTATTTTATCAGAAACTGCATGGGTCGACCAACTGTCATGTTAGAATCAAGCCAGCAGGATAAACTCTAATGATATGAGTATAGATGGTATTAAAAATTTTTCTTTGATGAGTAATTTTTTTAAAAAAATTACACACCAAGGTAAATTTTTTTGAGAGTTGGCAAATATAAGGAAAGAAAAAAAAAATAGCAGGTCAGAATCCTTTATAATAGAATTCTGTAAAAACTATTAAAAAAACCTAAACATTATTATTTAAAAAGTCCTTTATTATAAATGCGATGAGTAGAGCAGGGGCCGATTATTAAATGGGCAGAGTAGGCAACTGCCTAGGAGTTCCGAAACATTAAAAGTACTCAGAATTTCCATATATTTCTTTATGTGATTTTTTTTGTGTATTTTAATTTTCAGGTTCAATTAATCCATGAGGGCCGTGCAGTCGAATTGAAATGAAGTATCGTTTAAACTTAAGAGTGTTATTCTAATATTCCTAATTAATTATCTTTTAAAGGTTTTATATTAAGTCGTTTAGAAATTCCAAAAACACATTTTGCTTTATAATTTTAAAAATCAAACAGTATCTAGATTGAGCTTAAAAGTTGATTTTTTTCATTACATAATTGAAATTGCTTTTAAATTTGAATCTTAATTTTTCTTAATATGAAATGTAGAAAGTAGGAGTCTCTTAATACGAAATAAAGAAAAGCCTAAATAAATGTTTGCTAGTTTACCAAAGTTTTCTGAATAAATCTCCTTACATAAAAAAATAAATTCTGTTTAAAAAAATCTGATGAGGGGAGTTGAAGAGGGAAAAAACGGCCCTAACATCTGCTTTTTCTTAAGTCTCTTAAAGAGCTTCTCCGGCCTAGGAAGTAAGCGGTAATCGAATTTCTAAACGTTTCCCATAATCTGGTTCAAGGTGGGGAGTACTGTTTATATTATTACACTACTATTCTGATTCTTGCACTACGAGTTTAAAATTTATTGAGGAAGATATAGAACTGGCAAGCCGATTGGCCATCATTGAATTAGGACAAAATGTTTTTATTACAATGTTATAAGGAAACTTTCACTTGATTTTCATTCTCGAATCCTCTTCGGCGGCAAAGAATTTTCTTTCCCTCGAAGCTGTACAATAACAACAAGAAAAGATAAATAAAAGCTATTTAATTGGAAAATGTCTTTACGAAAAAAAATTTGGAAAGCTTATATGTCAGGAGGATTTTCTAAACAATATTTACTAGCAAATAGTAAAGAATTTGAAGAAAAAAAATATTTTGAAAGTTTGTATAAAGCTCAGAACAATTCTAAACCTCCTCTCTAAGATCTCAAAACCCAATTTAAATCCTTTGTTTTAGGCTATATGTCCTGCTTCAAAACCTGAATTTTTGTCCAAAGAATTTCATTTAAATCAAAGATTATAGCACATCTTATGTTAATCCATTTTTTATATAAATGAAATGAGTTTCAACAAAAAACTTACATGAAAAACGAATCTGCTGACTTTGAAAATCAAGCTGGTGTTGGACTCCAAATCTAGACAATAAAAGCTGCGAATTTTTTAAAAAAACAAAAACAAATTGAGGATAGTTAAAAAAACAAATTTGCCTATAATTAATTCCTTCAATCTCGATGTGTTATGTACTTGATGTGAAAGAAATTAATCTAATATTGCATGACTGATACCGGAAAGCTATGAATTAAATTCTCAGTTAAGACCAGAAGAAATTTTGTCTTAAAATCACCAATCACATAAATCTATGTAAAATGGCATTTTTGAAATCTTCTTTGGCATCTGACTCCTTGTACTTAAGGAAACATGCACACAAAAAAAGGACGAGGGAGCAAAAATTTTTCTGTTTAATATGATGAAGGGGTACAAGAGGTAAAAGTGTGAACAGGACCGCATTAAACATTGTAGAGACGGTTTAGTAATGAAAATCCCCCCCTTTCCATATTTAGATTTTAAAAGCAGTTTTTTTTTCTATTGATTTTAATTTGAAATCCATATTTAACATCAATATTTATTTAATATCTATAAATAGTTTTTAAGAAATAAATACACTATGACTGAAAAATAATAAATTTAGTTATGGCTCACCCACAACCAATTTGGTTGCGGTATCTCGTGTATAAAAAAATTAAATTGGGAAATAGGCTAAAACGAAATGATAATAAAATTACTAATTTTTATATAACGCAATCTAAATACAAAGTTCGTCAGGAATGTTAACTCTTAATGTAGCAGTCAGCTAATTGCAACACATTTAGACAACACTGATCTACATGTAAGTTTCAAAGCAGGAAAAAAGTTCTTGGAATAATATTCTGACTTTTAAGTGACACTTGATCTTGTGTTAAATAGGTTCGAGTACACGACGAATGAAATTGAATGAAAATAGAAAATTAAAGTAATCCACAACTACAGTCGAAAAATCCTGATGTACCCCCTCTCCCCTTTTGAAATTACGACCCATGCAATTAGTTGCCTATTTGATAATCTGCTCCTGAATAATGATGGAAGGATTGCCTGTTTCATAATCCAAATTTTGATTCCTCCTTTCCTGAATAATGAATTTGATAATCTGCTTCTTTATGGGATCAGCACATCCATCCCAAAAGTAATAAATTTTCTAATACCTAAAGAGGAGAATGTGTCAGGACTAGAAATTGTTTGACGAGTTCTTTAAATTAAACAAATCTATTTCTTAAATAAACGGATTAAATGAATAAGAGAAAAAATCTTGATGTACAACCCATTTCGATGTTTCTGACCGATGCAAATCGCTGCCTATTTGACAATCTATTCCTGAATAATGAAGGAAGAATAGTCCATTTCATAATACGCTCCTAAATAATGTATTTGATAATATGCCCCTTTATACGTCATCGACAACACATCCATCATAGAAGTAATAATTTCTACTATCTAAAACGGATAATGTATCAGGACTATGAATTGTTTGGCAAATTCTGTTGAAATATCCCATTATTTAAAATAAGCAATTTTTTAAATGAACGGATTAAATGACTGAGAAAAAAAATAACAGAATCTGGTAAAACGTTCCACATTTTAGTATAAAAATGCCGACATCATAAATAGGCAGAATCTTCAGCATATAAAAAAATTAAAACATGGTTAAGCTATGACTTTATAAGATGGCTGTTAATAATTTATATAATGATAGCAAGTATTATAATTCAAACATATGGCATAATCTTCAAATAGCACATATCTTTTTTAGCCCCTTAGAATAGTGAATGTTTTGGTACTTGAAATTCATTTAACATTTCTCATGCTTTAAAATAAGATTTCAAATCACTAAAATAGTACACAAATTATCTTCAATAAATGCAAAATTACCTAAGATTAAAATGCCATTATACATCATATTGGGCAATAAAAAAGCCACGACTTCATAATCAGAGATTAGTTAAATTTCTTCTGTTTGATTGGCCAGTATCTCTATTCATTTCTACACTTTTATTGGATGGTTCATAAGAGCTGAACTTTGACTGTAATAATCCCTTCTTTAAGTTTGAGCTCTCTTGGCGCGGTATTTACTTCGTACCCAAGAGGGGACTGTTAGTGACTGATAAGCTCAAGAATTTCTATCACAGTGTGATTTGGAAACTCTCACTTGTGTTTCACCCATATTCAAGATAGGACCTTATTTGTTTGTTCTACGAAAGCGGTTAAGGTAAGCATCAGAATTACTCAAAGCCGAGGCTATTTTTTAAAAAACTAATGTGCGGTGAAATAAGGGATCTCTTAACTTGGCTATTAGGGTAGAAATCTAAAAGTACTTAATTATTTTTTAAAATTATTAATAGGATAGATTAAAGTAAAGCAAACAGTTGATCTCACACTTTAAATTTTAAGGTTGTAGTGAAAACAATTATGTAATTAAAATGTATCGATAGTAGTTTTTAAGGGATTAAATTTATTATGCCATTTTATAATCTATGGATATCAGGTAAAAATATTTTAATAATATTAAAGTGTGAGAAAAAAAAGACATTCAGTCCTTAAACTGAATCAAATTAAAAACCTTAATTACTTTTTGATACTTGATATTTCTAAAATACAGTATTTAATTTCCCACTTGTTGAAATAACGAATGAAATCTAACGTAGAGTAAATCCTTCCTATAACTGTTCTGAGGTTGTTTTTGTTTTAATAGAAAAAAGGCATTTTATTTCGCTACTTGAAAATCTAATAGAATACTTATTTTTTTTATTAGTGTTTTCCAAAAGGATATCACAGTTTAATCAACAATCATGGCATACCATCTCAAAATTTTAAATAAATTAAATATTAAACAATTATCTTTAAAAAGGTTTTTAATTTGAAAATGTGAAAGAATTATAGTTTAAAAGCAAGCATCGGTTGAAGTATTTAATTGGTCTATAGAGATTCATATTTGTTCCTGACAAATCTGGAATTGTAATAATCTGATTAATTAACAGTTAATTCTTTTTGAGTATTTACCAACAGAAACATTTCTTATCACTGGCATGAAAGCCGTTTTAACTGTTTTTTTTCTACATCCTTATCAATAACGATGATTTTGAAGCAAAATATATTCAAAATGCAGAATTAAGCTTTAATTTCCTATACACATGGTAAAAGAAAAAATTGTAATAAACTGGTGATTCGCATGTGAAAGATCTTGAAGCCCATGTGAGTATAAATTTATTCAACAAGTTTTTTTTTTTCCAACATAATTCATTTTTTCTTGACAAACTCGTTATTTATCAATAGTATGTACATTTTTTATCAAATTCGATTGGGATTTTTGTTAAAACGGCTGATTTGACTTTCAAAAGAAATTCAACTTAAGAGATAATAATACTAATACGTTTCAATCTGCATCAAACAATTAATTTCATCAACATTAATTTTTGGAAAGTAGAAAAAATTTTGAAAACTCCTTAATTTTATCTTTTATTCTAAAATCCTCTGTTCTCTTTATGTTATTATATTTAATTTTTTGGATAGCATAAAATTTTCCATTTTTATTTTTATTTTTCCTCATTGAATTTTAGATTTTAGAGATGATGTGATTATAACAAACTAATTTTCCGATATTTTAACTTCCACTGTAAACATATCATTCCTTGACATTATAATTCTATTTCATTCCACCTAAAAGATTTGATAACCCAAAATGTAAAATTTATTTAATACTAGCCGCCTTTGGCGACCAGATGGTTCGCCATGAGTAATGCGTTCTAAAATTTCCAATTAAATCATATATTTTTTAGCCAAAATTTAAGAAATAGTTAAAGTTAAAAGATTCAGTTATTAGCAGTTAAAGAGTCGGTAACTTTATTCGGAAAAACTTTTTGAGTTTAATGCTCTAATAATTTATCGATTATGCTTCCAAAATATTAAAAATGTTTTTTTCGGTGATATTGCCAAAATGTAAAATATGTTTTTTAAAGAAAGCAAAAAAGGGAAAAAATTAATTAATGATACAGATATTGCAAACGATTATAGAAATATGCCATTAAGTCGGGATTTCAATGCATATCCTGTCTAAATTCAATCAGGTTTACTGTAAGTAAAGATAATTTATGGAATTAATGATATAAATATTGCAAACGATTTCTTGGAATCCTTTGCCTTGCATTTATTTTTTAGAAGATATCACATTTTATATTTATGTTATTTTATCCGGTCACGTGCTGAAAGCTGTATTTCTTTAGATTTGATTTGCGATGATAGTTGTTGTTTTTTTATTTGAATTTCCGGCATTGTTTTATTTTATTATATTTTATCCAGTCACGTGCTAAAAAACATATTTAAAATATTTCTTTAAAAATTCGTTAAAAATAGAAGCTTGAGTTATACATTAAAACACTGATACCACTAGAAAGCTAATTTTTTTATCTTTAAATTAATGTTAAAATCATGTTTGTCCGATAATATTTTCGGAAGTTATAGCGGAACAACGCCGAAATTTCGCTTAAATTTTAATTAACTGAAATTTTTATTAAAAATTCGAAAAAAAGGCTCCGAGGTGCACATTCCCGACCTCCAAGGTATACCAAATTAGGTAGCTGTAGGTCCAACGGTCTGGCCTGTAGAGCGCCAACACACACACACACACATTGAGCTTTATTATAAGTATAGATTAGTGAATTATTACTATTATTTGACAATAAATGACTAGTAATAAGCTAAATGAGCTAGTCAAAAGAAATAAAATCTTACATATTTCATAAGAATGTCTTAATGTTTCCATATATTGAAGTTTAGTACCAGTTTCTTTAAAAAGAAAATTAAGTACTAATTTAATTTCAAAATATTATGTTTTAGTTAAAAAAACATTTTTTTTTTCAGTTTATTGATTATTCAACATAACTCTTTCATTAGTGTTCTATTGCCATATTTTAATCATTGCAATCAGTGTATACCATTATCGAATTATTTTCTTAGATTTAATTCAATGAAAAAAAAAGAGGTGCCTAATTCTTTGAGTATATTTTCTTTAATAGTAAATCATCTGGATTCCTGGAAAATCTTAACTCAGTCTTATTTTATATTTCAATACAAGTTTTAAATTTAAAGAAATTCAAAATCAATAATCAGTTTTAATTCTTCGTTGCCGATTGCTGGTTTAAATTTGATATTAAAAAATCAATGCTTATTATTTTAAAAATATGCTGTTAATGAAATTTTCCATTCACTTATTGCTCATACTTTTATTTTTAAAATAAAAATAAAAGAGATTGTTTGTATTTAAAAAAAAAATTATATCTCTATTGAAACTTCAATTTCAAGCTTTGCATCAAAGCATTTCTCACCTCAAAATTCCTAAAACTAAATGTGCCATGACATTAGAAGTTTTGTATAAAGTTATTTAATTTGGAAATAAAATCTTTTAGATTTTATTTATTGGTAATATTTTTTATAATCTCTTTGTTCAACATACATGTGGGCGGGGCGGAAAGACTTTTCAGTTGTATTATTTTTATTTGTTATAGATTGTCTTTATTTTACATAATTACAGTAACTATCATATAAGTAAACATTTTAATGTTCTGATGGGTATAGATTATCGACCCTTTTATGTCCGGACCCTCCTCCCCCATTTTTTTCTAAAGATTGTGTAAGCTCTAACTTTTTAGATTTTACAACAAAAGGTTCGACTAATTTTTTAGGAGTTTTATGTTTCGTATAGTCCAAAATTCTGACGTTTGTGCGTAATTTAATAGTTTTTGTAAATGTTAAATTATTTTATAATGGCACAAAAGAAAGAGGGACATTTTAAATAATGAATTAAGGAAAAATAAATTTGGTTTGTTTCTTTAGGAACATGTATGAAAATAAAATCGAGGTTGCATGTTTAAGATATCAACTATTATGCATAAATTCTTCATCGGAAAACTCCATAATGAATTTCAGTGAAAGATAATGATATTCATAAAATCTAAAAATTATAAAATCAGAAACTGATCTAAGAGTAATATCAACTATTTAATGATTAATAATTTTACTGATTTACTCTGACATTTTTGTCTGTATTCAGTTAGAAGACATCGATTAAAGCAAAGTTCCTAAAAGCCACTGTTTATTCTGGTATCATTTCAACACCATACATCATTTTGGCTCCTCTTATATGTATTGCCTTATCTTTAATGAATAGATGGACCTTACGTAGCAACTGAGAAATTGGCCTGAAGCGTGAATGAGATTGTATATTTTACAAGATACTGGTTGAAGCTGTTATCCTGCAGGCAGAAGGGGCCTTGTTTGGGATCAGAAGTGAGAAAGAAGAAAGTCCTGCTACGAAAGAAAAAATAAGATAACTAGTCAGATGAAAAATCTTTGAAAAATCTGCCATTAAATTCAACATTTTCCGTGGAAGTGGTTACTGAAATCCTGCACAATGATGCTAAGAGCCCTTCTTTTGCAAGAAAGTCCACCGATCGATGAACCAGCAGATGTGGATGTGATAGAGCGGCAGTATGAGGAGGAAGAAGAATCTGCTGGTAAGTTTTCATTAATTAGAAAACGTTTTATAGCTTCTAAATATATCTAAATTGAAAATATCTTGTGTTTAGTACTTGTATTAAAAATCGCCAAGGAATAAAATGTAAATATTACTCAAGCTATTGGTCTGATCAATGCATTTCTGATTTCTCATCTTCGTGTTATAGCTCTATAGCTGAAATGAAACAGTTTTGGGATTAACATAATGAAAACGTTTTAACTGCTTCAGGAAAATGCTAATCGGGAGAATTTTAAATATTTCAAATATATATGTTTAATAAGTATATTTAATAGATGTAATATACATACATTATTTCTCATTTTCGTGTTGTAACTGAAATGAAACAGTTTTTGTATTAATGTAATGAAAATGTTTTAAATGTTTTACTAAAAATCCATCCGGGATATTTTAACAAATTTTTAATATATATATTAATAAATGCATTTAGCAGATATATATCTGATATATATATATATTTCTCATTTCTCATCGTTTTATAGCTGAAATGATCGTTTTTAAACAGCTTGCGGATTAACATAATTAAAATGTTTTATGTGCTTTCCGAAAATGCTAGCCAGGACATTTTAACGTTATTTTTAATATACATACTTAATATATATATACTAACTTAATATATATATATATACTAACTTAATATATATATACTAATAATAACATACTTATCATTTCAATGAAATCTGAACTTGTTGTCCTGTAATATATTTCAAAGTGAAATCCTGGCGTATAATCAAATACACAAATTAAATAAATAATCGGCATAAAATTTTCTAAATGAAAGTAATTCGAATAATTTTGGAAAATATTTTCAGCTCACTGAATTGTCTTGTGCGGAAAACAAAAGTTAGATATTTTCCTTTATATTTCTAAAAAAACAATTCAATTATTTTTAAATTTCGGAAAAATTTGAAATAAAATATTATTCAAAAAAGCAAAAAATGTTTTTAATTTAAAAAAAAACGGAAAACGAAATTTTACTTCACAAATTTCGAGATGATAAAATATAGAGTTTTGAATAAGTTTAAAATAGTAATAGTATATAGTTATCAATTTCTATAAGATAAGCCATGATCATTACACATTTGACAATGGTTAAGCTTTTTTTCGCATTCAATTAAAGTTAGTTTGACGTCTATTTCTTGAGTTATTTTCCCTTTTCTTTCCTCTGAGTGATAAGAATTTTCGATGAGCTCTTAGCAGAGCGTTTCAATCAATATTTAGCAGATTAATTAATTAGCGAAGCATTGAATTAAATGATGCCGTAAAAACGTTCAGTTAAGCAGTCTGAAACTTTCATATAAGAATTTGTTTATGTTTGATTGTTGCCATTCGACAATTTGTAATAAGAGCTATTTCTGCGCCACATATGTTAGTGTTTTGTAAAAATGGATTTTAAAATTAAACCAATTTTTTTCTCTGTTCACCATAAATTCAAGAGAATCAATTTAATGGCAGTAACTTAAAGGATCCTTAAATCAGAGAATTCTGGGTTTGGAATTGGCTGTTATTGGTTTTGCATAAAAACTTTTATGCGCAAGCAATTTAAACTGTAAAATATGCATTTAATCTTCTTGCAGGTGGATATATGTGAGAGATCCGCTAGAAAGGAATTTCATAAGAATTTCGTTTTATATCTTTTGATCACAGGACGCAACGAAAGCATGATTTTGGCTATTGTTGAAGCTTTTTTGCTTGAATCATTAATCAGCATTTGAAATTCTGGGGGTTTATAGAATCAAGCAAATCTGCTATTTGTATTTCTGAGAAAAGCGTGATCGTTGGCATAAGTCTTTGCCTTATTTTCTTTCTTTGTTGTTTTAGAAAAAATAACTATTTTCAAAATAACGCAACGGCAATTAACATTTGGAGTAGGTGTTGGCGGAATTGTGGCAATACGTAGGTTGAATTCCGCCAAGGATCGAACCTACGATGCTCGGGTTTGAAAGCCATTAACTTATCAACTATACAAAAATGGCCACAAATGCTTAGTGGTAGTTACTGGCTTATTAAGATTCACCACAAACAGCTGCATTATTCATTCGACAAACAATAAAAAGAAGCTACTTCGAAATAAATATCTAAAACAACTCACAGCCGGCAACGTTATTTATGAAAGAATACTTTGAACGCATATAAAGCTTACATATTTACAGAGAGAAATAAAACTATATTTTGAAAATAAAATCAGAAATAGATGTTGAAGAGGTGAACGATGATACATTAGGTGAGAAACACGCAAACTGCCAAAATAACAAGCACGCTAGAATAAAAAGTTTAATTGTAAGATTTACCTGAAATTTATATGTTTGGAATATTCTAAGTATATTTACTCTGACTTCATAGATGTAATGACTTGGGTGGGAAACCAACTTCTTGCTTTTCATATCTAAATGTGTTTTTTATTTCCATATTGTTTCTGCTGCATTATATTACAAATATAAATGTTTCAAAGGGAACTCTGGCACATTCCTTTTTTTTTCTGGCTCTTCATCTAATTCTTTAATTATTTTATATTGTTTTTATGCTTCGTGATAAAATGTTTTATTGATTTTTAAATAAAAAATGTTTTAAACATTGTATTTATTTACTTCTAGCCAATTACAACATAATTTTTATAAATAACTTCCACAAATTTATATTTTATTTAAGAAATATACGTGACCTTTCACATTGCTACAGAAAGTGCAACCATAATAAGATAAAAAAAAATTGTTACGGATGAACTTATAAATGCAATATTTTAGTGGCAAATAAAGTATTAAGGAAAAGAAATAATTCGTGAAATAATGCGATATATTATAAGGCATAATATAGAAAAATCGATGTTTTTAAAAGCGATATATTTTGATAGTCTTTAAAAAAAGAAGAAAACAAATACTAAAAGCACTTTATGAAAATCCATTCCTTCTTTCGAATACAACTATCAGAAATCTGCATGATAAAAATATATATATAAATTTGAAAAATTAGCAAAATTTTGCTCAAAATTATTTATCAACTTTTATTATCAATTAGAAAACACATAGATATCAAAAAGTATTTCGAATTGTAAAAAATCATAAAATAATTACATGGGAATTGTTTTTATATATTTTTAGGAATTTAAGAGGTGCTTTGAATAATTTTTATTTATTATTAATGTATTCATATCACCTACATCGACTCATTCATCAATAGGGTTTGAGGGATAGACAAGGAACCATTCATATTTGGTATGTAGCGTCTTGTGAAATGAATAAATGCGCATAGAGTTTTGAAACGAAGAAATATTTATAAAATAAAATTCCTTAATTCTATAACAAAGAATTAATTCCATTTTGTAATTCATATGAAGAATTAAAAAACAAAGAAGGCGAATTAAGAAGAATTATCTCATATCTGCTATAGAATAATTTTAGGTGCTACATTCTATTACGGATTACTTTTATCTATAAGAAAAGTAATATTTTTCGCTTTTGTAGTCTCTGTGCGCCCCCCCCCCAACAAAAAAAAGAAGTAGTAGTTTATTGTGAAGTTTTTCATTGTTTAAGGAATTTAATACGTTCCTTTATTCCCATTTAATCCTTTAAGCAATCAGCTAATTAACTGCGCTGCAAAACGCATATTAGTAAGATGACCATTTAAAAAGTTGCTTAAATTTAAGAATTACTACTGACATTCAAAAAGTAAATTTTCGAGATTTCGATTTAAAAAGGTTTATTCATTTCTAGAGACGAAAGAATTAATAATAATAATAATAAAAAAATAAAATAAACATATAAAAAAAAACCTCCCTTAATTTCGGTTACAGTTAGTAAGTGCCGCTAAACATAAATTCATAAATTATCAAAAACAACTAGAGCTGGCTTTGGCATCTCTGGCTTTGGAAGACAACACTTTAAATTAACAAACTATCTAAAAATTCAAAAAAAAATAAATGAATATTAAATCAAAAGCAAAACATTTCTACTTTTGAATTTTAATATTTATACAATGAAAGAGCAAATCTAAAAAAGTTCAGAAGGTAAATAAAATGAAGTTTTATTTGCCAAACTATAGACGATATTTAACAGTTCTCCCATTTGTTTTAAATTGACATCTGCTGCATCATTACTAAGAGTTTTATTTAAGATTTCATATTAGTATTTTCATCTTTGATTTCTTTACACGGTTTTTGATCCTGGCTGAGAAAGAAAAAAAAAATGATTCGCACTGGTAACAAAAATCTTTCTTTAGATTTTTGCTGGTGCACTAATCTCATAACATCGTCTTTGTCAGGTAATAATTCAATGATGAAATCTAAAACCCAGTCAATATATTTAATAATATCGTTTCCATTTATCACAACTTTGACTGGTTGGATTTAACTTCCCTGTTTCTTGTGCTCATTTCTTTGAATAAATAGTCCCAAATATTTGGACCTAAGTTGTAGTTCCTATTAGGATTGACTTAGAAAATAAATGTAGGCAGTTTTGTTGATTGATGACAACGCAGAAGAAACAAACAATAACATATATTTAAACCAAAACAGCACAGCACAAAACATTCAACGCCTCACCTTCGCCATATTTTCAAAAAAATCTCTTTCACTACTTGTTGCCACTTCCGAAAAAGGAAACTTACCTCTCACGGAGTTTGATCGTGACGCAACATTCTCCCCACCTTGAGTTTGGGGGTACAAAACTCAAAACAGTAAATATAAAGATAATACACGCATAGAATTTGAGATAACAAAAAGGTACGAATGGCAACATAAATATTTCAAAACAATAGAATGTAAATTTAAAGTAATATTTTAGAGTTCAAATATAGAAAGTTCAAAAGTTTGTTTAGAAGTTTATAAATCTAGTCTTTTAACTGGTTTTATTTCTCGCCCGGAGCGAGTCACGGGAACTGTTTCATTAGAGTCTGTATTAGGCTCAGGATATTTAGTTACCTCTTCCGGAACCTTCAGAGTTTCTGATGTTACTTGCTCATGATTTGGTGTCAATTCCAAAGGGTACAATCGTTGGACTGGTCTTAGTACGTTTCCCTTTTCAGTTCGCAGTCTTACAAGTCTGATGATTCCATCTTTTCCTGGAAAAAGTTCCAGCACTCTTCCTAGTAGCCAATGCAGCCTTTTTTTAATCATTAGTGCCAATTAAGACTATGTCACCGACATTTATTTTATCTTCTCTTTTGGCAACTGAAGAACGAAGGAAATCCAGATACTCCCTTTTAAATCTTTGTTTTAGATTTTCACGAACCTTATGAATATATCTCCATCTCAAAAAAATATTAGTTTTCTCAATTTGATCTAAATCGGGAACATCATTTAATGGAAGATCTTGAAGAAACATTGAGGGGGTCAATGTTTTCAGTTCTTGTTCCTCGGATACATAAGTTAATGGTCTGCTGTTCATGACAGATTCGCACTCACAGACAAGAGTCTGCAATTCCTCATAAGACAAACAAGAGCGACCAAGATTTTTCCTCAAAAGATCTTTTAAAATTCCAATCAGGCGTTCCCAGAAGCCTCCCCACCATGGAGAGGAAGGTGGGTTAAACTTCCAACGAATTTCGTTGACTCTAAATTCCCTTTCAATTGTAGGCCAATCTAATTGTTTCAAAGCTTTGTTTAGCCCTGTAAAATTTGTTCCATTGTCTGAGTACATCACAGAAATTCGTCCTCTTCTGGCAGTAAACCTAAGCATAGCTTGAATGAAGTCATTTGTACTAAGCAGGGCTTCAAACCGTAATTTTTTTTTGTTCCGGTTTTCGTTCCGGTTCAACTAAAAAAATTAATATCGGTTCAGTTCCGGTTTTCGCTCCGCCAAAAATAACGGTTTTCGGT
>JAPMOQ010028746.1:2363409-2392895 GCA_026543055.1 Argiope trifasciata | reverse complement strand
GTTCCGGTTTTCGCTCCGCCAAAAATAACGGTTTTCGGTTCAGTTCCAAATGAATAATTTCATTTTATGTATATTCTTATTTGTACTAAAAATATAATTCTATCATAAACAAAAAATGTTATTCTATCAAAATTTAGAAGATTTTATTCTTTTTTTAATTGGTACACTATGTGAATTGATACAAACAGCAGGTACGATAAGAGCGGTGAGCAGAGGACGGCGAGCATTGGCATTGTTATCCATTATCAAAATCGCATTTGACAACTAGATTCATGATTACTCACATTCGTCGTTTGACTCTCACATCGTGCACTTGGCCTTGCAATAATTATGTAAAAAATATATTACTTATTCAACATATGAAAATTGCCTCTAATTATTAATATATCTTCTAACGTGGTTTCACTGAGATTACTTCTGTTGTCTCGGAGAATAAATTTCAAACCTGAAAACGCTCTTTCAACACTAACTTGTGTAGCTGGAGCTGCCAAAACCACCATTGCAATCTTATACAAGTGCGGATATGTAATTTTATTCTCTTCCCAGAAATCTAAAATATTATGCTTTATATCAAGCCTTCGTACATTGTCAAAATTATTTAAAATGAATTCAATGTCAATCTCGGTAGAAATAGAGGTTCTATGTGTTTTTATTACTGCCAATTCTTTACTTTTTAAAAAAGTCTCTAAATCGTCTTTATTTTCATCGCTTTCAGTAGAAGATTTTGTTTCCTCGTTTACTATTAAAATGGACTTTTCAAAAAATTGTAATTTGTTCCAAATATTCTTTAAATGTTGCACAGCCTGTACCTTTTGTGACGTGGAAAGCAAAATTTGATAACGCGGGTCCAAATAAACTGCTCCTACTAAACTATCAATTTCTATTAACAATGCTTTCCTGTTAGATAACTGATTGTATAAAATATCTGCAAAGAAATTTTTTAAATTTCGAAACATTTGAATCGCCGCCATTACCAAACACCCATTTGATGCGCAGAAGACTTGATAGATGCTTCATGCTACGTCACTTAGGGCCTCTCCTGTCTATTTACTCCTCCCTGATCTAAACAGTCTATACAAACATCCGTGGATGATCGCATGCTGAGATGTGAAAAATAAAATATAACTCGATATTTTTCTTAAAAAATCATCTATACTTCTAGTTTAATCAACTGAATTAAATATGTCTTCTACAAGTAGTTTCATGCGAAACTGAAACAGAAAAATACTAGTGAATATCAAAATAGGAAATCGAGAAGCAGTATACATGTAATGATAATTATAAAGTTGACGTTAAATTAGAAAATATTGATAAGTTGGTAACAGTAACAAAATGACTGAAAGATATATCGAACCGAAATAAACCGATATTTTTTTCGGTTCAGTTCCGGTTTTCGTTCCGACCAAAATAACGGTTTTTTCCGGTTTTCGGTTTTCGGTTCAGTTCCGGTTCGAAGCCCTGGTACTAAGTGATGGTATTAGTTCCAAATGGATGGCTCTAAAAACGGCACAAGTAAAAAGTACAATCCAAACCTTTTGTTTAGATTTAGTCAACAGAGGTCCAGCTAAGTCAACACCCGATACTTGAAAAACTGCTGCCAACTCTGTTCGATCTTTTGGAAGAGGCGGAAAAGGTACCTCAAGATGTTTCACCATTTGCCTTTTACAAGTTAAGCATTCTTGGATAACACTTCGGACAGTCTTTTTCCCTTTCACGATGCAAAATCTTTCACGTAAAATAGTCAGAAGAGTTAATGTTCCAGCATGTTTGTTAGCAAGATGTTCTTGGGCTATAAATCGTCTTACTATTAAGTGTTTCGATGGTAGAATTATTGGAGAAATAAATTCTTTCGATTCTTCCTCGTTCATCAATCTGGATTTTAATCTTAAAATTCCTTGTTCATCTTCAAATATTTGAAGACCTTTCAAATTTTTTCGTGTTTCTTCGTTAGAGTAACATTCCTTTTGTACTACACGAAAAATAATCGTCTGTGCGTTCAACAATTCTTCATTTTCAAGTTCTATACATTTTCTTAAGTTTTTTGCCTTTGGTTGAAAACGTAGTACCCAAGCCATGACCCTAACAATTTTTGAAAATTTAGAAAATCTTCTGGCCAACTGTAATGAAATTGACTCTAACTCTGTGTTATTAGCAGAGATGACTGATTTTCGCTTCTCCATCTCTACTTCTTTCTCATTAATATTTACAGCTGACTTTGACCACTGCTCCATCGAATTCTTTAACCAGGCTGGTCCTTGCCACCATTTGCGTTGCTGAAGTTGTCTAGGTCCACAGCCTCTTGATAAAATGTCTGCTGGATTCCGGTCAGTTGAAATATGGAACCAACCTTCCGAATCTGTCAATTTTCTAATTTCACTTATTCTGTTGGCAACGAATACCGACCACTGTTCTCGACGAGTTATCCACGTAAGAACTGTGGAAGAGTCGGTCCAAAAGTAAGTCTTGATGTTGGTAAGTTTCAGAGCTTGTTTTACATAACTAAACAGCCTAGCACCGATGGTAGCGGCCATTAATTCAAGACGTGGTATAGTAATAGTCTTCATGGGAGTTATTCGGGATCTGGCTTGAAGTAACTGAACAGTCACTGAGCCTATACTGGATTCACTTCTGAAGAAAATGTATGCTGCATAAGCTGTCTTACCGGCATCGACAAAAGTATGGATACTTAAAGCAGATTCCTCCATCACACCTAACCATCTTGGAAATTTTATATTTTTGAAGTATTTTAGTTGCTTTCCCCATTTTAAATATTTCTTCTTTATTTCCTCATTTACTTCGTCATCCCATGATTCTTTAGTTTTCCAAGTGGTTTGCAGCAAAATCTTAGGTTGAATCATAACTGGGGCAAGGAAACCTATTGGATCAAATATTCGACTAACCATTGAAAATATTTTTTTTTTAGTTATTTTTCCTCTCTCATCAAATTTCAAGGATTCTGAGTCTATTTCTAATCTATCTAAATTTTTGTCCCAAGTTAATCCTAACACTGATGACGTAGTACTTTCTGAAGATGCAGGAATGACAGAGCTTTCCCATCTTCTGAGATCAAACATTCCTTCTTTCATTACATTAGTTGCCGATTCGATGAATGTTTCTAGTTCAGCATTACTTTCTACGCTAGTCACATAATTATCAACATAGAAACTATCTTTCAACTTTTTAAGAAATTCTTCAGAGTAACGTTCTTTTATTGCTTCTTTTGATAAATGGTAATTAATAACCGCCATTAACAGAAAAGGACTGCTAGTGATTCCAAAGACAACTCGAGCATGCCGGAAAGATCGTATATTACCCTCATCGTCATACCAAAGAAATCGGACAAAGTCTCGATCTTTCTCATGTAAAGATATTTGTAGAAAAGCTCTTCTGATATCTGAAATTACACCAATTGCTTTCAGTCTGAATCTTGTCAAAATAGAAGGAATCGTTTCAATTAAATTGCTTCCAGTCTCCAAACAATCGTTTAGCGACGGATGATTATGGATGTTAGCAGAGGCATCGAAAACCGGTCTTATCTTTATCGAAGATTTTGTGGATGTTTCTTTGATGACGGGTCGGTGTGGAAGGTAATGCGTTCCAATAGGTAACTCTTTACCGGGAACTTCCTCAATAACTCCTTCTTCTAACCATTCTCTAAAGACTTCATGGTACTTTTCTCTAAAACCGATCTTTTCCAACTTTTTGGTAGTATATTCAAGTCTTTTCAGGCATAACTCATAGTTGTCTGTTAGAAAGGCATGGTTCACCTTCCAAGGCATATGGACTACGTATCTTCCATCTTCTTTTTGTCGAATTGTTTCTTGAAAATGAACCATAACAGCCTTCTCTTTTTCTTCTCTTGAATTTTGCTCGATAGGATCCCGTATGCCAAGTAGTTCCAATTCCCAAAGTGAAGAAACAGGAACATCCGCTTGAAATAACATGTTTACGATGTTCATGCACGCACCTCTTTTGTCATTATAATTGGGTATTTTACCCATTAGAATCCAACCTAACTTGGTTTCCAAAGCAACTAAGCCGGTTTCTAACTGTTCTCGTCGACCAGTAATTAATTTACCGGCAACGTCTGCACCTAAAAGGATCTCAATGGGACTTGAGTTTTCTTGAATATCTGTTAAGAATATCTTTTTAGTTTTCAATTCATGTATCCAAGAACCATATTTTATACAAGGAATGTCATTACAAATGACATCATGATCTAAAGCATCTAATTTACAAGTATAATTACCATTATGACTACTCAAGTAAATTTTATAACAATTGTGTTTATACATCCTTGTTTTGGTGCCTCCAAATAAGGAATGACAAAATTCTTCTTCTCTTTGCAAATCAAAACCAAGATCTTCAGCAGTTGATCTCAAAATATAGGATTTTTGTGATCCTGTATCTATAATCGCTCTAGCCTGACGTTGTTTTTTGAGGCCATGCACATTTACAACAAGAGTTTGTAAAATAACTTCATTTGTTGCTTGAGAATGTAAAGAATCAACTATTTTTTCATTAATATTTTTGTCATTTACATTTTGTTTTGACAAATCAGATTTATTACATCCAACATTCGGGCACATGAACTTTAAATGTTTTTTAGAGCACAATTGACGCGTTATTAAAGATCGACATTTAGAAGCAAGATGACCCTTAGTCAAGCAGACTCGGCATAATCCTTTCTTTTTTATTATTGCGATCTTTTCTTCTAATGGAATGAAAAACGCCTTTTTACAAAAGCGAGTTGCATGATCCTTTAAACAAAACTCACACGATCCGTTTGATTCTTGAATGAATAATTCAGCAGCAGATGGGAGCGAGCGTCGGTCCTCTGCTAAGTGTTTACATTCCCGCTCAGAGGGAAATATTTCCGATCTACTTAATTTTATTTTTTCTTCTGATTGCACTTCGCTCTTCAGAAACGAAACTATAGCATCAAGTGTTGACACACCCTGTTCAGATTCATTATTTTTTCTTTGCCTTTCAAATGATCGCAATATATGAGCCGGTAACGAACTTTCGACTAGCGGATATAATATTATACCGCACTGATCCGTAGTTACGCCTAAACTACTTAGAGCTCGAAGTTGAGTAGAAAGCTTATTATACAAACCACTTAAAGAATCTTGTTTCTTTTTAGTGGCGTTATTTAAAACCAGTTTTAATAATTCTCGTACATAAAAATCAATTAATAATTCTCTTCTTCCATATCTTTCAGTTAAGCTTTCTATCGCCAAAGGATAGTTTTCATTAGTAATAGGAAAAGATTCAACAAGCTCTCTAGCTTCTGACTTAATTTTTGTGGACTGAATTAAGTAATGAAATTTATCGCAATCAGTTAAATTTTTGTTTTCGTGTATATTTTTAAACTGATTCCAGAAGGTTAGCCAATCTCTCAGTTCACCGCCAAATTTATACAGCTCAATTTCAGGAAGTCGTGGGGAAACCGTTTTATACGAATTCTCCCACTCAGCCAAATGAGAATTATCGCCAGAATTACTACTTTCGTCATTATTTTGTTTCTTCTTAATAATCTCTAATACTCGTTTAGACTTTAATTCTATTCTCAAAGCCTTTTCTCTATAATCTTCTACAATATTAAATTCAGTTTCAAATTCTGCTTCATCAGTTAAAGCATCTAAGTAATGATTATGCGTTAACTCTAAAGAGTCCGTTTTTTGCTTTAGCAAATGTAAACACATTTCAATTTCTTCGGCGTTAGCATTTTCATTAATCAGCATATTCTCTAACTTAGTATATGCTCTCGTAAAAGAAGCACGCTGTGCTGTTTTATTTCGTTTAATAATTTCCATCTTTACTATCTGACTTAATTAGTGAATTGAATGATAAATGTCTATATTCAAGGTATCAACAACTTCAAAATGGAAATTCAAATTTCTTACCGTTATCAATCTTCAAAACGAAACCTGCCCACCCGGGGGCGCCGAAATGTAGTTCCTATTAGGATTGACTTAGAAAATAAATGTAGGCAGTTTTGTTGATTGATGACAACGCAGAAGAAACAAACAATAACATATATTTAAACCAAAACAGCACAGCACAAAACATTCAACGCCTATCCTTCGCCATATTTTCAAAAAAATCTCTTTCACTTCTTGTTGCCACTTCCGAAAAAGGAAACTTACCTCTCACGGAGTTTGATCGTAACGCAACATAAGTCTTTTCTGAATGACGGCAATTAAGTGTTGCCAATATTTTATTCTTTTATTAAAATAACTTCATCCTAAAATATCAGAGTGCCGAAAATCTTGTAAATTTGAATTAGGTGACAAAGATTTAAGTTCAGAATCCTTAATTAATTGCAATAACTCATTATACAATCAGTATATTAATAAGAAGGCAAAAACGCAAATCTTTAAGATGACAGTAAAAAGTACAATCCTCAATTTTAAATACTGCTGATATAAAAAATATCAATCAAGCGTTTGATTCAAATCATTTATTCATCGGTAAAAAGATAGTTTTTTTTAATGTTTAACTAAACCAAAAAAATTAAATTTAGTTTCCAATTAAGTGCCTCACAAATACAAGAGACATAATTCTTAATTTCTCAAATAGGTTTTATAGTCCTATATTTCTTAAGTCTCTGCTGTCAAGATACTGAGTACTGGGAAAACTTGTTCTAATATGAAAAAACTGTACAATGCGAATTAATTAAAATAAGAAATAATATTGGGAATGTAACATTGCGACTGTTTTTTATTGTGATTAACCGGCGAGTGGCAACACATCTCAACGTTCATTGTTTGAGCCGCGGCTCGCGAGTAGTGTGTTTCAATCGAGAGGAGAGAGAAGTGTCTTGTGCCGGTCTTGACTGACATATACGTATAGTAGTAATTCTGGAACTTGCAATTACTTTATTTCAGGTAAACATTATAAATTTATTATAACTATGTATAAAAATGCCTATATCAATATAGATTATCTCCGTGAAAGAGTATTTTGATTTTCTTCTGATTTGTGTACCTGATTTTTATAGTTTTGTTTTGACATATCGTCAAATATATGTTATATTTTTATAAATAATACATCGATTAGTACTTCTACTATTATATTCGAACAATTTCATGCAATTTTACATTAAAAAATGTATAAAATAGTCACTTTTGTTTTTAAAACGATATAAAAAAACTAAAATATGTTTCCCCAAAAATGTTTTTTTCTTGTGTATTTATGCTAGTTTAAATTGACTGATCATTAAATTTGTTTATTTGAAACTTATTCAACATTTTTTGGTATATTTATATCTATAAAAGAACTTCGTGATCATATTTTAAAGTATTATTAGCAGTTTTTTATTTCTCGTGCTCGGAATATACCATTAAAAAATATCTATTATCCAAATTTCGGAATATTAATGTATTTTTATATATTGCATCTCCTAATAAGCAAAACCTGGAAAAAATATTAATTTGGAATCAAGTTTACTATCTAAAAGAAATTTAGATGGATGAAATTTGGTATATTATAGCCTAAATTATATGAATAGCAAAATCGCAAATTTTTGATAGAATTGCACTGTAAAAATAAAGTTAAATAAGAGAATTGGGTACCAGATTTCTTTCCAAACTGGAAAAAGCTCAAGTCAAACCAAACCAAACTCATTGCTATGTTAAAAAATTTAAGAAAATTGTTTCTCATTTTTTGACTTATCATCCTAAAAATGTTACAACGTCACCATACTTGATTCTCTTATACAGCTGAAATTCTTGTAAATGTGCACATCATGGGAAAAAAAAAGAACTTATTTTTTTATGTTACATATTTTTAAACAATTAAAAATTTGAAATTAGGGCCCAAATTCAGTGATGAATATTATAAGTAAAAAAGAGAAATGTTGGAGTTACTACATGATCTTTAACTTACAAATTTAGATTTTCATGAAATTTAGAACCAAATCGGTCAGAGAAAAGAAGCACTGCTTCAAAATGTGCTCTGTACTTTTAATGTAATAACCTTCCTGATAAATATTTCTTGTGCATAACATGAATATTTACTACATCTTAATAGTGACTTTAAAAAAAATCATGTCTGTTGTAAAAGACTGGAGGTGATAATTTTGTTACCTTTAGCTGTTTTTTGCTTAGACTATTACATGTCATTCAAAATTATAAATTAGAACATTGTTCCTCATATTTCCATAATTTTAAGTATTTGATTAACATCATTATGAGCATTTCAAATTATAAAAGAAATTTTTCAGGATTAAAACTGATAAAAAATTATCTGAGATAATACATCAACAACTTGCATTTAAGAAACCTTTTAGTATTATTATGGAACTTTATATAGCTAATGAAATAAATTTAAATGATATTATCTGTAATTTTACTAATTAACAAAAGCTAAAAGTGTTTTTCGTTACAAAGAAAATTTTCTTTACTTTTTATTTTGATATAATTTTTAAAGGAAAAATGGCAGTTGTTAGCTCATCCTAGATACCAAAGTTACAATTGCACTACTGATTTTAAGAAGCTAAAAGCATAGCTAAATGACCCTCCCTTTTTTTGTTGCTTAATTTGTTTATCATGCATTATTAAAATTATCTTGCTTTTAAATGATCTGTAAGCTTAATTTAAATTCCTATTCCTGTATCATTCTTAACTTTTATCTTCTTTTCTAGGTGGCAATTGGGATTTCACCATGTAAGTACTATTGCTTGATGTTGACTTTATCAACCTTATCTGCCATTAAAAGTGGTGAATTTGCAAGTTATAACAAATGTTTGGTTTTCTATAATGATGGCTCTCTAGTTGAAGTTTAAATATATGGGTTTTCCTGCTGAACAAAGTGTAAAATATGTTTTAACTAGCTATTATCCATGACTCCGTTTGCATGGAAATTGTGATGTATATGTACGAAAAACTATTAAATAATGACAAATAAAAAAAATTAAACGTAACCTAAAAACGATACATTTAAAAGTATAAGCATCTACAAAAAATATATAACATAAATACAAATTAATAACAGAAACACAACTAAAGTAAAAACAATTTATTTACATTGTATTAAATAAAACAAAACAGCAAATCAAATCTGGTCGAATCCATTTTATTTATTGATTGAGATTGAGATAGCTGCTACAGTATTATATGTATAACTTTTAATTTAAATGAAAACACAGTTGTCAACAATCATTCGCAAACTTTCAATACCAGTTGGCTTAACGCACATGTCTGACTTTCCTACGCCAGTTGGGGTAATGTAATGCATATTAGAAATTTTTTATTTCCTTTATTGTGTTTTCTTTTAATTTAAAAGTACTTCTGAATGAATCCAAAAGATTGAGTAACTAACAAAATTTGATTTTAAATGCATCAAACACAAAGAAAATAAATAGAATCATTTGAAATAATCTTCTGAAATTCTGCTAAGCCTAACTTCAACTCTGTTGGGGGAAGTAAAAAAAAAAAAATGGAACTTTTCTTATCTTTGGTGGGATTTGACCTTAACTTTTTGGCGTGAAAGTTAGTTTTTAATTAGTAAAAAATTAACCGGATTAAAAAGTAGCCCATGCTCTATTCCTGACTATAATCTTTCTTTGTGCTAAATTTCATTCAATTCTGTTCAGTCGTTCTGGTGTGATTGAGTAACAAACATCCAAACTTTCACATTTATAATATTAGTATAGATTTCTGGAAATTCCAGTCTTATTTCATTTTCTTGTATGTAATTATTATTTTATTTGAGAAGAAACCCAACTAAGGCATGGTTACTTCAGTACATAAAAAAGTGAGAAAAGCGAAAACTTAAATATGTAGAATAGATCCAGTTGTTAAATAAATATATTAGAAATTCATCTTAATGAGGTAATGATCTTGAATTGGGTATTTTAATGTTGAATTTTGAAATTGAAAATTTTTATGAATTTTCTATGATAGTTAATAATGAAGTATTAAAATGAATTATAAAAATATGAGTTGTGTATGTAAAAAATGTGAGATTTATCTTTTAACTTAATTGTCATACATATGTTTTGTTACAGTTGTAAACTTATCATTTTAGGCAAGTATTTCAAATGCCTAACTAAATTATAAAGGCTTGCAGTATCATTTAATGGTTTTTATTATTACTTTCTGCCTCCACATTATGCTTATAAAAATAATTATTCAAAGATTGGTTATTGTTCATAATTCCAAAAAGCTAATATTTGGGGGATATTAAATTGGAAATATTCAAATGACTTTAGCACATCCGTTTTGCATTTCACGCATATTACAAAGTGTTGATAGGGTTGGAGTTTAGAATGTGAATGCATCAAACTTGAATATTGCTGATACCATGGTTTTTATTCCCTCTTGTTGTGAATAAGCATGCTGAAAGTAGTTTATTTTAATATAGATACTATACTGTAAGCACTGCAAATATCATATTAAGCTTAACAGATAAATTTTGTGTATTAGTGCTTTAAATTTGTGGAAAGCATAGTTATTTGATTAGTAAACAATATTTAAGTACATTTTGTGTTCAGGTTTTTGTAACTTTTGAACTATCTAGTAATGAGCTTTCAATAATATATAAAAAGGGGTGTATATATATATATATATATATAAGCAACTATACAATTTTGAAGAAACTGCATTTTTGATAACTATAATGAGAGACTTTCTTCAATACTATCAGTGAACTAACACAATAGCAAACATGCTTCTGGTATGAGATTCAAGTGATTCAACTCATTACAATTTTAGTCATAATAATCTTAAACAGTATAAAGGAATTTCCTTAATTCTGTATAATACAGAATTATTGTAGATTTTTATTTTATATCACCATGAACTTAATACATGTGATTTTTGTGCTGTTCATTATTTTATCTGACAGTGACACCTCATGTCAGATTTTATAATATTCTTAAGTAAAACTTTTCCCTTTTTGTCAAACTGCATTGATAGATCTATATCATGTTTAGATGAGCTGTTGCAAGGTTCATATTTATACAGTACATACTTGTTTTCTCTTGGATACAGTCGATAAAGAAATTTGATTTGTGGTGGCGTCAATCTTTAATTGATATTTTTATTTTTTGGAATTTATCTTTATGAAAAGTAATTTAAAATATTTAGACAAAATATATTTGCATTAAAAATTGACCAGATTTTTACATTTTGAAGCATCAGGGAAGGTTTGGGAAGTTTCAAGAAATGAAATGCTGAATAAGTTTCTCCATGTTAAATGTAATTTCATTTGAATTTTGTAAAAAGCTCATCTCATTTTGAGCTTCCATAAAGGTAGTTTTATTTAGAATTGTAAAAACTAAGTGAAAGTTTCAGCTGACAAAGAATTTTCAATTTCTTTAAGTTTTAAATATGTGGAGCTATATTAAAAGTTAAATCCAGTTAAATAGTTTTGATCCAGAAATAAATGGATATTGACAAAAATAGATATAATTTATTCGGTATATTATAAATGACATTATTACTTGATATCCTATGATAAGAGATTTAATTCAGAATCTGAGATATTGAGAAACTTAAGAAGAGCTGTTGAACAAGAACTTTTGATATCATATCTTCTCTCTATACATATTCTTTATAGGACCAGGGACAAAGGTGCTGGGAATGGATGGACTAAAGAATTGGATCCTCCTGATCAAGAAATGATTTTCATAGACCGCACCGAAACAATAGATGATTCTGATATTTCAGAAAAAGAGGACGAAGATACTGGACGGGGCAGGGACCGTGAAAGAAGAAGAGATTCCTCTGATGAATATAGTTCAGAGTATGCTTAATAATTTTAATTATATATACTGTAAATTTATTTAAGTGTTTGTATATTTAATTAAGTAAATATTTACAAAAGGCTTATAGGATTTTATTGATATCCTTAATACTTAACTATACTATGAAAAAACATTTATATTTGTACTGGGTTGGATTTACACATTTTGCTGCTTAGACAGTGCATATTAAAAGATTTATTTTTTAATAACTGGTCAGTAAATAATTGGAAATAGAATTCATCTAGAAATATTTTAAAAAATCATCAAAGTAATAAAATTCTTGAAAAATTATCCATAATTAAAAGTTAATGGTTTCATCACTCAGAAGTAAAGACATTTTATTATTGTGATAATATGTAACATAATAACATATTTCATACTGTAACTTTCAAATAATTATTTTACAAGACTTGCCAAATTGAAAATAAGGCAAACAGTGAAACAAATGACTTAAATTTCAATATGTTATATATGTGTCATAATTTTTATTTAAATTTATTTAATAATGATTGTAATAATATAATATAAATACAGTAATATTCTATAAATTTTAGAACTTGTGTCCAATTATTTATTTGGCAGAAAAGTTAATAACATATTTGTTAACTTGATTATCTATTCTTAAGTTATTTGTTGGTATACTGTGAAATTGTATTGTATGGGCATCTCTAATCTACACCCTTAAAACAATGAGATTTTAAGTTGATGCTAATTTTGAATTCAAGCATCTGAATAAAAGTAGGCAGAGACTACAGTTATTTTCCACCACAATCATGCTCTTAAGCAGATTATTTCATTTTCTGCAATTATGTGAATTGTTTAAAAGTTTGTTTTTACATTTGCTCTTCAGAAAAAAATATAGGAAGCTCAGATGTGAAGATTGATTGAAACTGTGTATTTTGCAAATTATTGCATCATACCATTACTGATTTTTTAAATTTGCTTTTATCCCTTCTCTGCCCCTCCTCTGCAAGGGAAAAAGTATTCTTAATGATTCAAATGCATTTCAGTAATGAAACGCTTTTTCTTATTTATTTATTATTGTTATTTTTTGCCATTCCCGGCATTCAACTGCAAACACATGTTTTACTACATAAAATCATAATTTGAAATTAAGAAAAAAAAATAGATCTCGGCATTTGTAGTATTTTTGTTTATCAGGTGGTTGAATCTTCTTCATTAACATAGCTTAAAAGTTTTACTTAATATAGCTAAAGTGATATTTTTAATTGGTTCAGATTATTTATATCTAAAAAAAGATAAAAATTAGGGGGTGGGGGATCTCTTTCTATTGCATATGCCTTTGTTCTTGTTGCTCAAAGGACCAAACTCTTGCATTAGTTGAAGTTCTTGGTCTTCTCTAGTTTCAATGTCTTCCTTAATCCCTAGTAGAAATTTTTAAATATTTGCCCTCTTAATA
Organism: Argiope trifasciata; assembly: GCA_026543055.1. NCBI lineage: Eukaryota > Metazoa > Arthropoda > Arachnida > Araneae > Araneidae > Argiope > Argiope trifasciata. The sequence goes on along the minus strand of JAPMOQ010028746.1, from coordinate 2,379,720 downwards.
TTTGCAGAAAGTATTTATAAAACAAAAAATCTTCAGAATAACAGATTTCCAACCCCCCACCCCTTGAAAAAAAATCACATAAAAATGTAGATTGAAAGTGTTTTACTGATTATTATTAAACAACAAACATATTTGATTACAGAAACAATTTTGTTGTTCAAAAGTGTTCGTTTTAGAATTCTAAAAATTGCAGCTTTATTTTACACAAGAGTTACTTGTATTATTTTGCATTAGATAAAATTGTTTGCATAGACTATCAAGAGCTTTGTTAAAATGGAGCATATAACTTTGCACTGTATTCAGATTATACTTGCAATCTCTTTCCAAACACTTACACACAATGTGTTTCATCTTCTATAGGCTTAATGTACATGATGTTGTTTGCGGATATAGGCATTTTAGCTTACACTGAGAGAACACCATTCATGGTTACTTGTTAATTTCAGTTGTGAAAAGGCGTCTCCAGGCTTCTTTCCAAGCTAATTAAACTTCATTATTTCCTCTGCAGATGCACAAGTAATTCACTCACTAGCATTAGAGTTGCTATTGAAGTAATTGCTGCAGTGATATGCAGTTTTAGTTAAACTAAATAGAAAATTGTTTGCCAAGAATCTTTATGCATTATACGTTTTCTGTTATTTTTGTGCATTAATTCCCCCCTCCCCCAAATTTTATCCACTCGTCCTATTGTTTCCTTTATTGTGACATCTTATGTGTGTTTTGAAGTTCTGTTCCCCCCCCCCTTATTTCATGTAATTGATTTGTAATTAGTTTATGCATGCACTTGAACAATAAGTATTCAAGCTTCGTTTTGAAATTTTTTTTAAATGACACATCATAAAAAATGTCTTATCCCTTCTTGTGACTAAAGAGTAGTAATTTAGTTTTTTTTTGCTTGAGTAATGTAAGCTTGTGTTCTGAAAGATTGCAAATCTTTCTGAGATTTGTGTGTAACATGGTTTTGATTTCAAAGAAACACTTTCTAATAAGCATATTTGAGTCTGGTATTTTACTTGTGATAGTTATAAATATGTATCTTCATTATTCAAAATTGGCAATTGCATTTGTGTTTTTTTCCCCTTTAAAAGATATCATGTTGTTTCCATTATAAGTTATTTAATTGCCTTTAAAATGAGCTATTCATTGCATTAAGTTCATTTTCTGTGAAATATTTTCAGTCTTGAAATGATGTGAAAGATCCATCAAATTTAGGTGATCTGCATAAAGCTTTGTCCCTCATTTTTTCCCCCCATAGAAGTGGATCAACACCTAGAAGATTTAGAAATTCAGCTGTCTGGAAGGAAGAAAGATCCAGTAAGATAGAAACTTATAGGAAAAAGGATCATGATTCTAAATATGAAGACCATAGAAGACGTAGTCACAACAAAAATAGAAGGTCACAAGTTTCATCTCAGAGCTCATCGAGTTCATGGTGAATGATTTATTATTTTTCAAATTATTTTTCATGTATAGAGGTTTTGCATTTATTCAGATGATATATTATTATTTTAGTATTCAAATTGCTTATACACTTTTGTGCTTTTATTTTCTGGATTTCATTTGACTTTTTCCCATTAAAGTTTCTTTTTCTTCAAACCAGAATGATTATGTTAATATAAAGTGCATATTCCTCTTTCCAATAAGGCTTAAGATTATTGATCTCTGTGTAAACTAGTTTGCATTTTTAACATCATGCCACATCTCTGTTTTAATCCTTCGTGCATGTTTTATACCCTTAGAGTGTATCTAATATTTCAAAAATTAATGTTTTTGTTCTTATTTTGTCTTGCAGCATGGTTTTTTTAGGTTAGACTGTAATTTTTTTTACCTTTAATCTATATATCACAGAAAATTCTCAGCAATTATATATTTTTAAGATATTGAATTAAAATTAGATAGAGAATTGATTAAAAATATACTGTTTTTTAAAAAATGTATTGGTGTTTCTTGACAGGGAGAGACAGAGAGGTTGCATAGGTACTTCCTGAAGTGAAGTTTTTGCTGTGATTGATTTTTGATTTTCATTCATGAAAAATAATACACAATATAGTTTTACTATATTAGCTTTATTTGGATAGGTTTCTTAATTCAGTCTTTTGATCACAATAGGTGTAAATGAATGTAAAAATATTGAATTGTTAAAGAATGAAATGCATGCACTAATTTTTCTTAATCTTCCTTTTATATATCATCCTAGTACTTAATTGTTATTTCATTTTTTCTTCGATTCTTTTTAGTTCTACTGGGTATTTTTGATTGAAAATTTTTACTTATTAATTTAAAAAGATCAATGTATAACCATTATAAACATGTTATTTTTGTAAAGTGTGGAAATAATGTACTTTTAGCATGAGAAGAGTGATTTTAATATTTTTGGCTAAAATGTCAATTTAAGCTTCCTTATCTATTCTCTAAGAATGCAAATTTAAGCTAGATCATTTAATCCTTAATTGAATTTTTTTAAAAAATCAATTTATAGTTCAAAGTGATGATATTTTTTTGAAATTTATGCTTCTGTTTTATTTTCAACTATGCATAGGTCTAGTGAAAAGGAGTCTCCTCGTGGCTACTGGGATAAGAAATACAAATCGAAAATGGAAGAAACAACGACTGCTAAAGGTTGGCCGTCTAGATCTAGAAGTGCCATAAGATCTAGATCTCAGAGAAATTATCGAAATAAACGCAGTGAAAAACGTTCCAGGAATTCTTCTGATAACAGCTCTAGCTCTGAGTAAGTATGATTAAAACAAAGTTCTCTTTATGTGTCTAATCTCAGTTTATTTCTTTCTTGAAGTGATTATGATACCACTCTGCTTATTTCACTCAATCAAGATTTAAATGTATCACTACAAACATAAAAGAATTATAAATGAGTAAATAAATACTGTTGTGACTGTTTCAGTGTCTGTATCTAAATCAAACAAAATCTAAAATTTGTCTTCAAAGCTAAATGATTCGGATTGGTTAGAACTCCAGTGTCGTATATATGTACCTAATTTATTCTTTGATTATATAGTTAATAAATCAAGTTTTCTTGACCACGAAAAGTCATAGAAATTACTTTTGTGATGGGTAAAAGAAATTTTGTTTTTGAATTTTCAGTTGCTAAATTTGATTTAAAATCATTTTTGAATAGGTGGTTATAATTAAACTCCCCATATAAACAGTACCCTAACAATGCAAACGGGTGAACGGATTGCAACGAAATAATAAAATATATATTTACATATACTATACTATACTTATATACACTATACACGAGGTGCTTTCGCAAAGTTTCGAAAAAAAGAAAAGTTCCAAAATGACCACCAAGGGTGCCTTTTCCAGTGAAACATTAAATTTAATGCAGTAAACGATCAAAACGAAACACAGGAGCAATTTTAACAATCCAGAACAAGAATTATAAATAATAAAATTTAAAACCAGGAAAAGCTATCGTTCTAGGTAAAAAATACCAAGATTTGCCTGCTTAGGAAGAAAAGGAAGCTTTATGCAAAAGAAATTATTGTATGATATGTTTGCAGACATTATACTTTATGTCAATGTTTCTGGCTGTAATAATGACGGTATCTTTAGTTGATGGTTTCGTTATTGGTGAAGTTTTTTTCAAAAATAAGGGAATGCTTCTGCTGCAGTTCTTAAATTTCATTGTGTAAAAAACGTACGACGTGGACCAGTGTCTTCTAAAGGTATTCGGACTAAGGATTTGAAGTGATGGAGACTTTAAGAATTCAACTTGGAAGAGGCCGTAAACCTGTCACACCGGTATTTGTTGATGCCGTCAAGACAGTTGCTGCACAGACAGACATCAGAGTTCGGGAGCAGAAGCGCACGTGCAGCTTCTCAACAGGTAGGCTATTCTTACAGTAACGTCCGAAAAGTACTCAGAAACATAATAACTACTTTCCATACAAAATCCACTATACTCACGAACTACTAGAATGGGACAAGCCGAAAAACGTCTCGCATTCACAGTCAGTTTTCTCTACAGAATGACCATTTGTCATGGTCTTGGGTTAGTCTGTGGAGCAACGAGGCTCATTTCTACCTCAATGGGACTGTCAGCACAGAAAGTTGCCGTATTTGGGCTAAGGAAGATTCACTACTACACACTGATTTACTCCTACATTCTCCAAAGGTGACTGTCTGGTGTGGATTCATGGTAACATTCATCCTTGGGCCATTCTTTTTTGAGGAGATAACTGCACGCGGTCCTGCCCTATGTTCCGTACCAGGCCATCTGTACCATGATATGCTGCAAACGTTTGTTGTGCCGTAACTATAACAAAGGCAAGTGCACCATCCTATGTCGACCATTTTTATGTAGGATGGTGCACCCTCACATGTCCACGAAACCGTTGAAGGCCGATGACTCCAACACTTCACAGGCGAATCTGTTATTAGTCGCTTCTTTCGTAATCCATGCTGACCTCGTTCGGCGGATCTAAATCCATGCGATTTCTTATGGGCTCACTCAAAAAGTCTGGTGTATCGTTTCCTCATTTTATTTTCAATTCTTGCATCTTGAAAATATTGCGAAGTGCTATTTAGAAATTAGAACGGTTGAGAAATATTTTATAAGCAAGCAAATGACCATTACTTTTTAAATATTTTATTTAACTTTTCAAACAAAATCGTCTTGTACTTTAAATTCGTAATCATCATAGCTTTTATTCGTTTTTCTTAGTTTAAAAAACAGCTTTGTGTTAAAAAGGAAAAAAAAAAATTGGAACTTTTTATTTTGCAAATGTTTTACTTTTGTTTTAAGTAAAACATTTACAAAATAATTTATGGGGTCACAAACAATTAACAATTCATTATACTTCAGAAATGAATAACACATTTCATATGTGTTACCAGATTTGTAAAAGTAAATTTTCAAAACTTTGAAATATTTCAAAATTTGTGTAATGGTATTTTTAGATCTAAATTACATCTTAATTGATTTCCTGATTCAACCCACTATTTATTTATTTTTAACACATGTTCTAGACAACTAATTACTTCAGCATTTTCTTGCATTCCAACCAAAGGGATAAAAATCCCTAATTTTTTATTTTAAGATACCTAAGATTCTTTTTGTTAAATTTACAAATGTGAAAGAAATCCCTATCAGAATCACATAGTTAAATCACAAAGGACAAAATTTCTGTCACTTTGTTCTTGTATCACGATGTAAACAGGCATCATCGCTTCTCTCTTGTATATAATATACCTCCTGTGATGAAATAAAAGTTACTGCTTCAAAAGTTTCTTCTTTTCAACCACGCACCAGGAAAATTATATACTCTCGCTTTTCGATAAAATCCGGAAATAACGCTATGACACACTGAATGTGTTTTTGGTTTCTGAATATCAGGCCATCGGTTCGAGCCATAGCGGAGACTTGCTTTTATGTACTATTTATATTTACTTTCTAATATATGTAAATTTATAACATTGCAGATTTAAATAATTTGAATATTTCTTTCTTAAGTTGTATATAAGGAACTGTTGATCAGGCTGATGACAGTTCAATTATCCGGAAACTTACTGCTCGCATCTTGTCAATAAAGATTTCTTCCTCTTACAATTTGACTGTGCATTTATGTGGCAATATTATTATAGTTTCCCACTCATTGCATCCAATGAACTTTTCATCAACAGTTCGAAAAATGAAAAATATTTTAAGCTGGAGTAAAAATTACTTTAAGTAAATTTACTTTAGAGTAAAAAGGGTTTGTTAAGAAAAAATATAGAAATAGAATTCAAATACAAAAAAGCTATAAAATTAACATATCTTTGTAACTGACACCCTCATGTTTTAATTTATGATTTTATATTAGTTTATTTTTCAGATCTGAATTCAAGTATCATAGTAACTGGCAGTCAAAGAAAGTGGAACAGAAAGAGGAACCTAGAAAATTTTATGATAGAAGGCAGTATGCAAAATATATGGAAATGTCTCCATTACGATTTCCACGGCAAAGATCAGGAACACCCGAAAGGAGACGTAAACACAGCTCTTCTTCATCAAACAGCAGTTACTATTCAGAGTATGTAACAGAGATTAGCATTTCTTTAAGCGTTATGTTTTGCAGAAAAAATGCAATATTTTGTTACACTGAATATGATACATAAGGGGCATTCCAAAGATCAGTTTCATCGTTCAAAATAATTATTTCATTCAGTTATCTATGTATGTTTATATGAACCATATATTTCCAAATATGCCCGTAGGCAGCAAGTTTTCTTTAAAAATTTACTCAAAATTCAAAATCAGTAAATAAACTGATATTAAATAAAAGAAAAAAATTCTCTGATGTTGAAATATGTCACCATAAAGTTGAAAATATTGCAAAGTAGGTAAAATAAATAAAATAGTTTTAAAGATGGTAAAAGACGATAATATTAACTTAGATATCCCAATTAACCCAATCTAGCTTCCATTTTAATAAATAGGAAACCTGCATAACCAATAATATATCTTAATTCATAGTGGTACTAATATTAGTCCTATACTTAGGTTACCCCGCTGTCAAAGTGTTGCATATTGTTTTCTTATTGAAACATTAATCGTGGGCTCTTGAAAACCTACTCAATAATAACACTCCTAAAGATCAACAACCTTGTTTTTTTCTTTAAAAAATTACAGCTGTACTATCAGAAGATATGTAACTGCTGAAGTGCAGAAATCTACAGATTAGCTAGTTAATCTGCATATTAACTTGAGCGATCTGTTAAAGTGCAGAAAAGTGTTCATTTCTTAAATTACTTATGTAATCACCGAATTACTTTTATAATCTGCACTGTACCTGCTTGACACTTATTAATCTGCACATTACCTACTAGACACTCTTTAAAGAGAAAATAAAATCTTCGATGGAATAACAGCAATGTTTCTGTGTGCTCCAATTAATTGTTGTTTATTTATTTGTTGATATTTAAAGAATCAGTTTAATGCAATCGCATAATCAACACATTAGTTGATAGAATCAATCAGTTGAAACACTTCTAATCAAAGAATGAATGGTTTAAAATATTGCAATTAATCGACATAATGTTATTTATTTTCGATATCTAAAGAATCACGTTAATACAACCAGGCGAATAGCAAATTATTTGATAAAATCAATCACAAATTAGTTGAAAAAATATAATATAAAGAATCAAACGGTTTAACATATTAATACGATTAAGGAAATGAATTCGTGAAATATGTAATAAAATTATGCTTACTTGTTAGAGCAATCTAAAGACTAGTAACACTTTGAATTGCATAGGGATTGAGTTTTGTGACAAGTACACCTATTAGTGATACATTTAGATTTGCAGTCACAGTTTTATGTAACCCTGTCCAGTACAAGAGGTTGTTTTATCTGAGAGGGATGATCTTATAGAGGTTGTTGTTGCTGTTTGACATATTTCTACAACAGGGACAACTTTTGTTAAAAATTTCCGTTTGCAAACACTAAATTCAGATCTCTCATAACGAATGTTTTAAAATACTCATTTTAGTACCAAGTTTATAAAACCCATCCTCCTAAGAATCGCAGCAAAAATTGAGCAGACATAGTGTTTACCATGTCAACGGGGGCTATTTTGATTCTTAAAATGACACTTTCATTGACATTTGGATTCTGGGCATTAGAAACTACCAACATTTTCTTTGCTTGCTCTTCTAAATCATTCTTGGCTTCATCAAGCTGTATATTCTGAACCATATTCTTTTTATTTATGTTGCACAATACATTCTTATCATACCTTTCCTTGTTACTACTAAAGAAGAAATAAAAAATATATATATAAATACTAAAGAAGACCTTTAAAATTACTACTAAAGAAGAAATTAAAAAAATATATAAATACTAAAGAAGACCTTTAAAATTAAAATATTCATGAGACTGTAATTATGAGATCACATTCAAATCTTTCTAAAGAGAGTGTTCCGTTATTTCCAGCTTCTACAGAATCAAATACACAAAAACAAGAATTTATCTATTGCATTAATATTTTAAACCATTTGATTATTTGTTCTGAAGTTTTTCAGTTGATTGGTGATTGATTAATGATGGATTGTTTGATTTGACATAATGTGCTGATTATTCGAATGTATTAACATGGTTCTTTAGATATCAAAAAATAAATAACATTTAATTAAAACGCACTAATCCAATAAAGATCTTATCACTTTAACGTGTGTCTAGCAAGTAATGTGCGAATTATCTATTTAACTCTCAGATTGGATTTGAGAAATGAAACAATTTTATGCCCTTAAATGGATCAGCTTAGTTGATGTGCAAATTAGCTAATTTATCTGCACATTATTTCTGCATTTTAGTGATAACAGATACATATCAGTTACAATTAATAAAGCTACTATGGTACAATACTTTTCTTCGTAGTTTTTTAAAATTATATCTGCAGAATGAATTCTATTTATAAACACTTCTTATCAGAATTAATCTCTAAATTTACATTATAAAGAATAGTTATCAACTCATAGAAATAAATGCAATGCAAAATACTGAATTTCAAAAAATGCTAAAAGAAAAATACTAGGCATAATTTCCAACTGGCCTGTGGAGAGAGAATATAATTAATTAGCATAATAATAAAAATTACAGATCTCAACTCATTGAATCTTATCTTATTACAATCCAGCATTAAAAAAATCAAAATAAAATTACATATGAAATATATGTTTGGCAAATAAATTTTTTGATATATTATGAAGTGGGAGATTTTTTTTTCAACAATTTTTAAAAAGTTATCATCTTGTTCTTTTGGCTAGGCACAACTGTTTATTGCACGCATATATTCTGTTTTTCCATCATACACTTAACTCTTAGAAAGGAGAGAAACCTGACACTGTGAAGACATTTTGTTTCATAAAATAATATTTATTGCATGATGGTTTTTTTAATTTTAAATCAGTTATGTATGTTTAAAGAAGATGTGTTCTAGTTACTGCTCTGTGTGGGAAAATCGTCATTATTTTGTTGTTAAACAAACTGACTTATTCTGGAATTATGTTGATTCTGATTAAAACCATTTTTATCTAACTTTTATTGACAGGATCATTGCTTTGAACATACTGGGGTTTTATTTTTATTCAGTTTATGACCAAAAATTAAAAATTGCAAGTTCATTTAATTTTAAGAATTAATTCTATTTGTTTGAGGAAAATATTGGGCCTTTTCAAGTTTTTGAAACTGTCTTGATGCTATTTCCAAATAATTTCAGTCAAAGTAAAATGACTTTCTCTGAAAATATTGTATTCCAAGAACAAATTCTGTAAAGAGGTATCAAGCAGATAGAAATTTAAAATTGATAGAAAAAAAAAAGCAAAGACAGGTGAAAATTCACCCTTGCTAACTGCTTGAACAAAATCAATAAGAAAAAAAATGTGTGCAAATATATGGATTGTTCTCTTCATATACAGTCTTCAAAAACAACTGCAAAAAATGGAATGCCTCCATCACTTTATTATCACATCATCACAAACTTGATGCTGATGGGAATGACGTGGTGGTGCAGAATTGTTTCAATCAACAAACTGATTAATCAAACTAATTGCTATCTCGGAATTTTTCTTTTACGTTTCGTTTTTACGGCAGACGATTTTAATTTAATACGAATTTTACTTTAAAAAAATCATTTTTTCTTTCAGACCTTATAAAATTTGAATACAGGATATATTCATTATAGGAATGTTTAATCAATTTTTGCTCTTAACCAGTAATTATCTTTTGAAAATAAACTAAATAGAAATCCAAGGAAGTCTGTACCATTTCTTACCATTCATTAAATTAATTAATTCTAAAATAAGGAAATTAAGTAGCACCTATTAATTATATATTTTATTTTTTAATATTGAGCTTTCATTCATCAATTCATGATTCTATGCTGCACAATTTTTTTATAAGATATCAACATTTTCTTTTCTTAAGCTTCTTCGTCCAGAGCATATAATTAAGTACATTTTTTAAATTTCATCTCTTATTAATTAAATCTAAAATTCAATGAAGAACAATTGAGATGCTATAACTTGTAAACTTTCACGTTTCTAGCATTTTACATTTATGGGTATTCATTTTTTAATATATACGAATATATATATATATATATATATATATATATTAAGGCACTATTTTTTAGTAAAACTGAAAATTCAGAATCTGACACTTATATGCAAGTCTAATGATCAAGCCTGTGCAAAATTTCATCCATTTAACTTTTAGTCTTATTTATTATATTCGCATAAATTTAGATGATACGATAGGTAGATGGTTTTGCAGGATATCATTCAAATGAATGACATTCATATGGAGGAAATCATTCAAATGAATGATATTCATGTGGAGGATATCGTGATTTAAAAGACACATAACAAATTTCATCTGTCTAACTCATTTTAATAATTGAGTTAGCAGGCACCCTGGCAAACAGATGTAATTTCAAATATACGCCCCTCCACACCATCGAGCTCATTGTAGCCATATTTAGATTACCTGAAACTTAGGGGTGAATTTGTTAGAAGACTGCAGTTCTTTACCTGCATGATTCATATGCCGGCAAGTAAAAAAAAAAAAGTGTTCCAAATTATGCTTCTCACTAGAAATATCCTCATATAGTTCCTTAGCAAAATAAGTTGAATTTCATTTTGCTTATACATCCTTAAGGTTTTAATATTTTAAAATTTTATTATTACTTTGTCATCTCATTAATATTTAAACATCACTTAAAGCATCGGGATAATTCAAATGATCTGTTTGTAAAAGTCAAATGTGTGATATTCTTATTATAAAATAGCCTTATGAGGCTTAATAAATCTCCTATCTGATTAACAGTCATTTGAATCTGAAAATAAAATTCCCTCCATATAATTAACACTGATAATTTCATTTGTTAAAAAAAATTTTAGGATATTTGAACCTCACCAATCAGCGATACTTTTTAATGGGTGAAGCAAGGTATTTCATTCACCATAAAAATTAAAATGGCTGTGAATTTTTTAGGGCAGGATCAACTGAAAAGGTTGAATGATGAATTGGTTTTAAAAGTAATAGAAGTTCTTCAATATTTAAATAAAAAGAAATATATATATAATTTCGAGATCCTACTCATTTTAAGGATATATCTAAATTGTGCTGTTTATTCCGAAATTCCTATAAACATTTTTTTAACAAGCGAAAATTTACTTAGTATATGAGTTAGCTCTTTTTTTGGCAGAATTAGCCATAAGCAAAACTAAATATTTCTGAATTATTGGGAATTTCGGAACGACATTTAAGGTGCGTACGTAATAAAGCCTGCTGAATCGAATTATTTAATTTTCGGCGATGGAAAATATTCGATTGTAGTTAATAACTAGGCTAATCAAATTGCGTGTCTAAACTAATCTGTATCTTTAATGGAAACCACCTTTATGATGATGCTGTAATAAATTATAAAGTTATAGAGATGCTCCATCGTTTTATTGCTGTTGTTTTGCTGGCAACTGTACTAATGAATCGTTTATACTATTGATTTCATAAATTTTGTATTTATGCAAAGTAAAACACTTTGACTTCATGTGTCTTTTAAAGTTTGTGGCAAAGATGGAGACCTGATGGAGAGATCCTTTGCATTTTTAAATATCATTCTAGAGGGTTGATTTAACCTTATTACAAGCTGTTTCCTAATGTTTTCATAGTTGGAGAACACCTGTACAGTGTTGTTTTCTTGTAAGAAAACATGGCAGCGTATTATATAATTAGTGGTTTTTCCCCTTATACCTACAATGGCTATAAAAATTGCGAGTACACCGTACTGTTACTGGATAAATCGAACTTCCAATATAAATAGCATATTACCGAGAAGCGCAAACATGTTTTTATTTTTACGCATGAAAAATGGTTTGATTTAAAGTAAAAATAAATTGCAATCAACGAAAAACTTCTAAAATGAAAGATTTCAAAAGCATTTAAAATAAGCACACTCAGATTTTTGCCTCAATAAATTGAGAGTACACTTAAACGTCTTTGTAATGATTTGACCAATTTTTGATGGTATCTGAAGATATTTTACCCCATTTTTCTTGCAACACTTGTTTTAAATGGGTTTTGTTTCTAATTTTGTGCTTTTGAACCACTTTATCGAGTATGGTCCAGAATATATGGTAATATTCAATGGCATTGATGTCAGGGTAGTATGTTGGTGTGTATAAATGTTGTTTATAATGAAAAAGATACGAAATTTTGCCGTTATGTGCATTCTGTTTGGTGTCTTTGTACTGCTGAAAAATGGAATTTCCACTTAAAGCCAAAATTTTAACACTTTTCTTTAGGTTGTTGCGACCATATGGTTCATCCAACTTGCAGTAGAAATTTCTTAATTCATAGGTAAAAATGTAAGTGCTGCAATTGTGGGGAATACCATTAGACAAGCTAGACATAAAAGTTGCATTGTTTGAAAGAAACCGTTCATGAGCTTGCAAATTCAGATAAAACAGCTGAAATTTGCTAAAAATTCATAATTGAAGACCATCAACTTTTGAAAGAAAATTATGTATAGTAATGGAAAAAAAAACTCACTATTTTTGGCAGTGACAACAATCGTACTATATGGAGAAAACCTAATACTGCTTTGAATATAAAAAAAATACTTCCTACTTGGGGGTGATTCTGTCATGATTTGAGGTTGCATGACTTCATCCAAGTTAGGAAATTTAATTCTTATAGATGGCATTATAAACCATATGGTTTACTTGGGTATATTTCGCAGCAGTCTAAAGGAAATCGTTAAAATTTGAGTTTAAATGGAAATTTCATTTCTCAGCAGTACAAAGACCCCAAACAGAATGCACATAACGTCAAAAAATGGTGTCTTTTTCATTAAGAACAGCAGGTACACATACCAACGTAGTACCCTGACATCAATTCCATTGAATATTACCATATATTCTGGGCCATACTCAATAAAGTGGTTCAAAAACACAAGATTAGAAACAAAACCCATTTAACAAGTGTTGCAAGAAAAATGGAGTGAAATATCCTCAGATACCATCATAAATTTTTCAAATCGGTACAAAGACGTTTAGAGGTCATTATAAAAGTCAAAAGACATGCAACTTAGCAGTGTTGCAAAAATTTCAAAAATTTCATAGGTGTACTCCCAATTTTTCGAGGCAAAAATCTGAGCATGTTTATTTAAAATGCTTCTGAAATTTTTTTATTTTAAAATTTTTTTGTTGATTGTACTTTATTTTTACTTTAAATTAAACAATTTTTCATGTGTAAAAATAAAAACATGTTTGACTTCTCAGTAATGTGCTATTTATATTGGAAGTCGGATTTATCCAGTAAAAGTAAGGTGTACTAGCAATTTTTTGTGCCACTGCAGGTATTTCATTGCATATGATTCAGCTAAAGTAGTACCTGGCTCTTGAAGAATAAGCATCATCTGCCAATCAATGAATCATTTTATTTTTGAAAGACATTTCATCTAACAGCTTTTCTATAACAATTTAATAGAAATTGGCCTCTCAATTGCTTGAAAAAGAAATATATTCCTTTCTTGATATGGAGAGAGAGAGAGAATTGTCATTTGAATAAATTAATTTGAGAAATACACAATGATTTCTTGGACTCAGGATCTACTTTGATTTTTAAACCAACAAGGGGAGTAAAGATAAAGAGGAGTATTTCAACCTATATAGTATGAAGATAATTGAGAGATTTTGCAGTCTAGTATGGTAACTCAAAACCCGAAGTAATTACTGTAAATCTAGTACAGATTTTTTTTTTAAGTACTTGAGAAAGGAAGGTTAAAATTACAATAGTTGGAAAATGGACGTTTAGAATAATTGATCATCATTTACATAGATATTTTCAACTTGAAGATAATTTATGTATAAGCTGTGACTTCTATATATGAATAGTTCTGCTTCCTTTCTAATATCGTCTTTTTGTACTACACATTATGAGTTAGTAACAGTTCACTGTATGTTCATTAAAACTTTATTGGAATTAGAGGAGGAGTGCATATTTTGATATGTGAGATCTCAAAATAGCCTTCATTTGGAGGAGGGGAAGCCAATACCAGAGGAAACAAATAAAAATCTTAAGATTATCTGATTCTATGGCTGAAATAAATTGAAAAGAGTAAGCTTTTAAATTATGTGGAATAATATTTCTGTTTGTTGTTGTTTAAAGATTATATCTAAAAATCTGAGGAAACTAGACTAAAAGATGCCAAATGCCTAAGTAACGAATAAATATACTAAAATTTTAGAAGTACTATGTGCACATAATGGGAATTATAATTATTAGCGATTTTGCTTTGCTTTTTCTGCTGGAACGTCTCTTAAATCATGGAATCATTCATTTTATATCAATAATAATTTGTTTGAAATCAGACTTTTGCATAAATCATGCATTCTTCCTGAATGAATTAGCTTGATATATCTTTTTATTGATGATTTTTCCAAAATACTACATATTTCTCTGTAAGTTTTTCTGTGACCATAAGTATGATTACCCTTCCCCCTTTTGTTTCTACCGAACTGTGATTTAAGTATAAATAAGCAGGAAGCATCTTCTTTATAGAGGGAGGTTTGTATCATTTTCATGCTAGTTTCAAACTAGCCATAATTTTTGTGTCTCATTTTAATTATAAAAAATTGCTGTGTGTATTTTCAGTTTTGTGTTTAGATTCAAACCATTTCATTGTTTTCCATCCAAAACTGTGGTATTGAAATATTGTTTATTTTTGTATAATGTTATTTGCATGTATAGTGCCTTAAGATGACATTTTATTTAGAAATATTATATATTCTGCTCTATTTAATTTGCCTTCTTTAGGAGCAAGAAAATATTCTTAAAACATTTATATTTCTTGTATTTGAAACATTTACTAGTATTAGAAAGGGGTAAAGGAATTAAGAAAAGCAGTTGTTTTGAATGTGTCTAAAAATTAATTTTGTGAAAAAAGGAGGAAACTGAAATAAAGTATTTAACTCTACAGACCAAAAATGAATATCAATTTTAATCATATCAAATTCTTGGAAAGGTTAAAATTGTGCTGTTGTGCCAAAAGAGAAAAGAGGGTAGGGCACCGAACCTGCAAGTTAAGGATCAAATATACAATCTTCACGAGCCGAAAGTACTTTTTTTTTGTTACTCTTAACATTGATAAGAAATTGTACTGGACTAATAAGTTTCTTCTTTTGTCTCTTACATTTTTTGAAATTATTAAGAATTTTAAATTTTTCTGTAAAAATATTGCATTTTGTCATTGAACCTGTAAGCTAATTTTCACAGAGTTGTTTAAAATAATATTATACAGCTTTTGGATTTATGAAACTTGCCAGGTTAAGAAATGTGATTTTTATGAATAACCTACTAAGATATGTTATTTTATTTCTGATACATTCAATTAATATCTTAGGCACATAAAATGATTTGAATGCCTGTAGTCACTGTTATAGTAAAATAGAGTCTAAAGTGTTGTATATCTCCTTAGGAAGTCTGAAGATTCTTGCTAGAAATATTATAATCTCTCTTCTTAATCGATAAGCTTTTCTCTTTGGCACAACTACGCACACCAATGTTACTGCAGAAACGGCATTTAATTTGAAAAATATTTGCCACCAACATTTTGATCCATGCTTACAATATCTCCAGTTTTTATCCATAGGTACAGTATGTGCTAATAATTACTTACGGTTTTTTTTTTTTTTTTTTGCATACGAGATGTTTTAGTAAAGGATTAAAACTTTAATATTTTAACTTTATTTCATCTACCAGCTATAACTACATCTCATTAACCATAATGATAAAACATTTGTTTACAAGAATGTTACATTGTTAATGTTTGTTTTAACTGTGAAGTTTGATATACTTTACTACTATGTAATAATTCTGCAAATTGAATTTTTTTTAGTGGAGGAAGTGATAGTGCTGACAAAGAGGGACGAAGATATAAAGACATAGGAAGAGACGATAGAAGAGATTGGAACTTGGGAAAGGATGAGAGAAGAAGTAGAGAAAAGGAGAGGGGGCGGGATAGAGAGACTGGAAAAGAAGATAAAATAGGCAGAGAGATAGAAAGGGGTGGAAGAAGAAGGGATCGAGAGGTAGAAAAAGAGAGAAGGGATCGAGAAGTAGAAAGAGAAAGAAGGGATCGAGAAATAGAAAGAGAGAGAAGGGAGCAAGAAATAGAAAGAGATAGAAGGGATAGAGAATTAGAAAGAGCGAGAAGGGATAGGGAAGCCGAAAAGGAGAGAAGGGATAGAGAGACAGAAAAGGAAAGATGGGATAGAGAGACAGAAAAGGAAAGATGGGATAG
>JAPMOQ010028746.1:2325873-2363399 GCA_026543055.1 Argiope trifasciata | reverse complement strand
GAAAAGGAAAGATGGGATAGAGAGACAGAAAAGGAAAGATGGGATAGGGAGTCAGAAAAAGTGAGGAGAGACAGAAAGGCAGAAATGGAGAGGAGAGAGAGGGAATTTGAAAAAGATAAGAGGGAAAGAGAATTAGAGAAAATGATGAGAGAAAGGGAATTAGAAAGGGCGAAGAGAGAAAGGGAACTAGAAAAGGAGAGAAGAGAAAGAGAGCTGGAAAAAGATAAGAGGGAGAAAGAATTAGAAAAAATGATGAGAGAAAGGGAATTAGAAAAAGTGAGGAGGGAGAGGGAATTAGAAAAAGTGATGAGAGAAAGGGAATTAGAAAAGGTGTTGAGAGAAAGGGAATTAGAAAAAGTGATGAGAGAAAGGGAATTAGAAAAAGTGAGGTGGGAAAGGGAATTAGAAAAACAGAGAGAGAAGGAGAAAGAAAAAGTGAAGAAAGAGAAAGAGCTAGAAAAAGAAAGGCGAGTGAAAGAGCATGAAAAAGTGAGGGGAGAGAGAATAGAAAAAACCAAATATCAGAATGAAATACATGAACGGAGACAGCTAGATAAAAGTATAAGTTCATTTAACAACACAAGAATTCTTGACGAAAGATATTATCTGCAAGCTGAAGAAACAAGGCAGAGTTCATCTGAAAGTAGCTCAGAGTATGTCTATTTTATTTATCTGAATTAATTAGGCTGAATTTTGCTGAATATTTTATTATGCTGAATTAATTTCGATGAATATCTACTCTTTGTCTGTTTATCTTTTCTATGAAATCAAAAATTTTAATAGCTTTTTTCTTTAATGAATATATATACATATATATATATTCTGGTTTTAGCAACTCTCACAGAAAAATTCAATAATGGAAGATAAAACGTGTTTTGAAATTTAAATGCCAAACTCATGCTTTCCAAACTATTTAAGATAGGAAATTTACCTGTCTCATTTTCTAAACGAGTAATGCTGTTGCCCTCCTTTCTCTGTGATATTTATATTATATACTGGGATATACTACTCTACCACTTTTATCTGAATATTTGGTTCAAATAAATTGAATGTTCATTCTACATGTAATATCACATTTCATTAACTCTTTGGAGAAACTGCAATGAATGTATGATATTATTCTTACTCTTAAATTTAGCAACTTTTAATTAATTATTCTGAGTGTCTACTGGAATTAATCATTTCCTGTAATTTTTTTATTTATTTTTTCCCTTCTACTGGTATCACAGTTCCAAGTCAGTTTCTGACGTGCTTATCTTTTATCCCAATATTTTTCACCAGGAATTTCACCAACATTTGGTTATAACCAAATCTGGTTCTTTTTTGATAAACTCTCACCTACAAATTATCTTTGTAGACAGTATTTATAATTAAATTGCACTTTCAAAAGGCTGAATTTTTTTTTAAAGTAAAGAAACACTGGCCAGAATGACCTGATGTTTCATCTGAATATACATGAAGCAGTGGGAACTTATTTTGGAAAAAGTTTAAAGCTAACTGATAGGTAATGCTGTATTCATCATAAAATGCTAATTAAAAGGCGTAATTTGTTGTTGTGCCCTTTGTTAAAAGCCCATTCATCATGGCAAGCTGTTGGTGGCACAGTGGAAGGCAAAAAACGGATTTTTAATGGTTTGTAGATTGAAAACCACACTACAAGCAATAACTGACGAAAAACCATCAAGAAACAAAGCTGCTGATTTGCTTAAGAAATGCTGGATATGCTGTTCACCGTATACTCCGATGAGCTGACAGCTCAAAACAGCATGTTTTAATATCAAGGATTGCTTGAGTGGTGATATTGTGAATGTGTTGTGTAATGCCTAGTTTAGTTCACAATTGGACCCCTATGTGCAATATCTTTTAATAACTCCACAGATAGAAGTCGCAAGTGTTCAAATCAATTGATCATGGTGGCCAGGCTATTGGGAAATAGGAACTGATAATTCTGTCATTTCCAAAATATAGTTTCAATTGCAATGCACAAATTAGTGCCATCTTGCGCAAGAACTGTGCTATACACACATCTATACTGTTGCAGTGCTGGAATGAGCTACTTGAGTAGAAGAGATTCATAGCGTGTCCCCTTGACTGTAAGGGTTATAGGACCTGTTTTATCATTCCCCTCAAAAAACAAAGAGCCCGTGATAAATGCGGCCGTAAACCCCCACACAATACAGTGAACTTTTGAGAATGAAGAGGCAATAGTTGCATTTGGAACAAATTCTTTCTTGTTCATATGCAATTTTGTGTAGTGACGATGCCTTGAAGATGGAAATATGCTTTGTCTTTCCGCAAAACGCTTGAGAAATTTTCCGTGCCCTGGATGTTTTCTTCAGTGCTGTAGCCACGTCCATCTCTGATGTTGCAACTATTGTTGACCTCCTTTTGCTACATTTCACATCAAATGATTCCGTCTTTCTTCGAATTAATCAATCATGTTCTTCAGACCGAATACAGACAGTAGACCAGAGCCACTTCTTGAACTCTTTATTAACAGGAATTTCTCCAATGTAGTTTGTAAAAGGATGAGCAGAACCATATACCTCAATAGTATAGTCATGAATAGCTTTTTAAATGCACAAAAACAAGTATTTCACTTCATCTTTTTATCACAAGTGCAATACATGATGCACATGACAAGTATAATTAGCACATTAAAATTAATTTGTCTTTTAAAGCAATTGTTTTTAGCATTTTATGACGAGTAGTGGGCTTTGTATCATTCAACCTTTGATTCCACTCCATTTTTCCACAAAACAAATTTCCATTGCTTCATGTATCGTCAGGTGAAATATCTGATCATTCTGGCTAATCGTTATTTTATACAGCCTTGAGAAAGTATTTTAAATTATAATCATCCTGTGCTTTGAAAACAACAAAATTAAATATTGATTCACAAATAATAAGTTCATTCTTACTTAATGAGTTATAATGCATTTTTTTAAAATTTAAAAACAGAACAAAACGTGAATTTTATTTTTTCTGGTTTTGAATGCATAAATCTTTTAAAATATAAAAGAAATAAAATTTTGAGTGAAAGTTCCTTGGATTTTTAGATTATTTATGTAATTGCTTCAAAAAAGATTATAAATTCAGTTTAGTAAAATATTTCTGCACAAATTTACTTGTATAATATATTTTTCAATAATTTAGCTTATTGCCTTCTGTGCAAGATATTCTTTATAGTTTCTTAATTCATGTTACTTAAATTACATTGATTTTTAAATATGGCTTGGATGAATTTTGATCTACTTATTCTGTTAAACAGAAAATTAATTTCACATTTCCAAGAACATATATTTTCTTTGTGTATATATTATGTATTGATTTAAAAAAAAAACAAAAAAAAAACTGTCATTTGCGTTAAGTGAAGCCTGGAATTGGAGGAAGGTTTTTTGCTTCATGCTGCTGCTTTTAGCTGGTGTGATAATTTCACCTAATTATTTTAAAACTGCTATTTTTTCTCAGCAGTAAAGGGAAGTGTAATAAATAGACTGCTTATTCTGCTGTCCCTGGACAAAATCTTGTAAAAATCTTCCTTCTTGGGTCATAATCCTCTTATATGAATAGGTTCAGAAGTGAAGTGATGCGAACCTGTCGCAGAAGGAGATAAAAATTATTTTGAACACTGCTGAAGTTTCGCATGATGAGAAGTCTTTGAAAAAGCTCAGCTGATGAATAAAAAATCTTCTAACATTAAAAGTTTTGAAATTAAAAAAAAAGAATGTGATAATAGTAAGATTATCAAGACTTATTTAAAAAATCATGTTTTTAATTCTTTCATTGCCAAACTGAAAATTTTAATTTCGTTTGTTGAAAACTCGCCATCACGCGATTTCGTGGGATTGGCATTTAACACGTTAATTCATACTAAGTTTCAAAGCAAACCAACATATGTGAAACTGGGCTTTTTCTTTTCTTTTTTTAAGTTTTTTGTTTGAAAAGAATGTTTTACAAATTATGATAATTCAATAAATTTTAAATTCTATTTTATTTTGCTGTTTCTCTTTACCATTTTTCAGCTAACATTCTGGTTTTCATGTTTTCTGACTATATATTTCATCTGTTTTACTCCATTAAATTTAAATATTATATTATTAAAATTTCCATACAAAAAAATCTTCTCAAAACAAATTTAAGAAACTACTTAATGTGTTTATTCATGAAAATTTAGCAGTTTTTGTTGGAGAAAAAAATAAAATGGAAATATAAAAATAACTATTCAATATGTTTTGTTTGTTTGTAGGAGTGTCAGGAAATGTAAAGTTTGGTTTTCTATTTCATTATGCAGTATGAGTTTTACCCTTTTTATGCAGCATTTTTTATATTTTTCTACCTTTATTTAAATTCTTTCTTTACATAAGAAGAATTTTTTGAAGTTTCATTAAGTATTTTATCCTAATAATAATGTATAAAATATATTGTTTGAATTTGTATTATTAGATCAATTACACTTTGGAATAAAAATCCTGTTCTATGTTTTTGACTTGATTATTTTTTGCTCTATAGGTTTTTATAATTTATAAGGTTTATGATTATATTAATCAGAGAACACGCCTACTTTTGATGTTTTTTATTAATTTGACCATTCATCTAGCAAATTATTGATTTTCTGATATATAGTCAGCATTTTTCTGCAAAGGCTGTATACCAGTGAAGTTTTTCGCCTCGATAAATAAAATGGAATTTTGTTGAAAATTGTAGAACAACTGATTGTTGGTTGTTCGATGATTATGTGAAATTCTGTAGCTTTTATATTATCAATTTTATAAGCATATTTCTGAATACAAAAACTTCTCTTATGGATAATTGCTAAATATTTTCGTTTTACTGAAGAATACTTGAGTAGAAAGTTAGAAAATTATTAATTTTCGAAAATGACCTTTTTATAAATTATCTTATTGATATTCTTATTTATCTTATAAATTGAGTAACTTTTTCATAAATAGAAAATTATATACGAGAAATACGATTTTTAAAGTTGCAATATTTCATCTTAGCATTTCAAATTGCGTCAGGAAGAAAAACTATTGATCGACAAACATTTGATCAGAAAATATAATGAATAAAGTCCATAACAGTTCTAAAATTATCATTTCTCTCTGCTCTGATATGATATCTACTGTGTGTGTTTATGTGTTATTATGCAAGTAAAATTAATGTGGAACTGGGAAAATATTACCGTAAACATACACTTAAAACAATATCTCTGGTTGTCTTGTCTACTGGAATAATTTCTCTTGAGTAGTTTCAAGCAGACCCTTGTGCATGCATATTGTTATATTTGTCTTGCAAATTGACCAAAGTTTAAACAATTCCTAAACTGTGGATGAATTTTGACTTTCATTTGAGAATAGAGAGATTTTATTGAGTAGCTCAATTATTTTAGGTTCTGAGCTGTCCAGACTATTTTTATAAGGATCAAGTATTCTTGTTTAAATAAATTTGAATTTAAAAAATTGAGAATTTATTTTCAATTAGCAACTGAAATATTTTAAAGCACTAACTGTTTTCTGAATTGCAGTGAATTTTTCAATTTTTTCAATAAAAAACAGAATTCTTTATGACACATATCTTTTCTGATATTCTTTCCCATATTTCATATTATAATTAATTTTCCTTTGATGCATATATTATGATTACCAAGTGTTAAATATTTTTGGGAACTTGCCTTATTTGATTATTGCAAGTTTCATGATAATGAACTATAATGGCCACTCTCTTTCCATTTTTGGAAAATAAAGTACTTTTTAATGCATAATCGGAAAAGTTCTCTGTTCTAACATTAGTGTTCAACATCATTATTTAAAAAAAATCTGTTTTGAATAGAATCATAGTAAATTCATAAAGACAACAATTGTTATAAATCACATTTGAGGATTTTAATGTTGGTAGTTTTTTGTATTTTATATGGATTACTGGAGTGTTATTGGAATAAAGTTTTAAAACTGTTTTATTCTTTTGTCTTATGGTACTTGGGGGGGGGGGGCATTTGTACAAATTTTCTAGTAATTTTATGATCCCTTGACTATTGTGCCACATCACCATTTATCAAGCTTTCTTTGCATACATATATTTATTATTAAGAATATTACTTATCAGCCTTAGTGAGAATACAGTCTTTCAAGAAAAAAGGGCCTTTTATGGAATATTTCTTTCTATGCTTGCAAGAAAATCCTTTATTTCAATAAATCGACTTACCTTTCACATTGATAGTTAAAACAGGATATGCTAATAACTGATAGAAGGTGCTATTTGAAGTGCATTTATGTGGAAAAAGAGGCAAGGAATGTCACAGGTTCGTTAGGACCAAATGCCTCTTCCTCTGTTTTAATGCGGAAGTTTGAGTAGAGTTTGGCATCTCAGATGTACTAGTCATCCGACCACGGTTCAAAATTGTGACATTTGTCTTAAAATCGCCGTTGTGTTCATTAAAAATATAACTATAATAGTTTTAGGTCTAATAGACCCCGCTTCCTGCAATTCTCATTCATTTTTCTTTTTTCCACTGTTACTTTTGTTTTCCTGTAATAATAATCCTTCTAATCGCATGTTTAAAAAGGTTCTGATAGGGATTTGATCAAACCACAAAAAAGGTAATTTTCAGCTGTAGGAGTGCCTATTCAGAATTTTTGTAGAGGAAGATTGCGTTTTAAGAAAGGTATCTACACATTTATTTTTATTTTGTATGGAAATAACTCTTAAAAATTCTGTAAAATTTATTTTCTTGAATAAGAGTTGTCTACAATCTTGCTTTTCTAAGTCATCAAGTATGACAATTCTGATATATGTTGAATTGTCTGCAATTAATTTGAAACAGTTTACCTTTCATAAATGGCTGCTGATATTTATAAATAAAACCAATTTGGAGCATTGGCTTAATTTTTGTTGTTGTTAATATTAAAAGCTTCTTGCTGCCCTGTCCAAATTTACTTTTTTTAATTATAAAAATCGAAACAATTAATGAATGTGAAATGCTTCAAAATCATAGAATAAGTTTTTCATAAGAGACTGCAATAGTATTAAGAATTTCTGATCTTAACCAGTATTCTTATAATTAACATGGTACATGTTTGTTTTATGGAATTAATTAATGGTGCATACTTTTAAAATTAATAAGTTGGGTTTTAATTTTTCTTCATTTAATATTTGCTAGATTATTAATCTTGTTTGGAATATAAACCTGTTATTGTATTTTAGTAAATTAGTATTTAATTGGTTGCAGTTTCTTTCATTTTTGTCAGTAAAAAGTTTCATTCATTTCAGTAAAAAATTCATTTTGAATAGATGAAATGAATCTTTAAAATTTTTTGTTATTATAACTGTATGACATTTCTGGGAGGAAGTTATTTTATATCCTTCTTTTACTAATGTAGTTGAGTAAGATTATTATGAGCATGCTGTTGAAAATTCTTTAAATAAATAGCTAGGAAATTTGGTTAAAAATTCTACTGCTTGGCTTTCAAGTTATTAATTGATTTCAAAACTTAACAGTAGAGTAGGAAAGTTTTAATATAAAAATTTAATCTTTAATTTTTATTACAAGTATGCTATCATTGTGATATATATGTGATTAGCAAAATGAAAATTTTGACTTTTTTTTGTTTTTGTTTTAAATTGTATGTGTACGACTATGTATTCTTTTCAACTATTAAACCTCATTTCTTTGATAATGGTAATTGTTTAAAAAAAGGAAGAAGGGCCATTTGAAATTATTTATATATTATTAGCAGTCATTGCTGTAAAAATATTCTTTGCATTATATTAGTTATGTGTAAGCATTTATTAATCACTTGTTTGCATAAATTTAATGCTCTACAAAGATCCGCTATCACTACTAAAAACTATTAGTAGTTTTTATTTACAACCAATCGTTCATTAAAATTCTAGACCATTATGCGTTACTGAGAATGTCTTTATAGCATTATTTTATAAATATTGAAGTCTGATTTTAAACTGCCATTTCTAAAAAATTTAATTTGATTACTCATGGTGCTTTGTGAATAAGTTGTGTGATCTAACTGCTAAAACATTTTAATTAATTTTGAAACATTTTCGAAAATAATTGTTTGGAATATTGCAAGGGTTCTTAGAGTAAAAATGTTTCACATATTCTTAGGTATTGAATTACTAAAAATAAAACCAGCTCTTAATTTTTTATAAGCATATATATATAATTGATTTACCCACACACTTAAAAAAAAAGACAAAAATTAGAGTAATTTCAATTAGGTTTGAATCAGTGCATGATAATTTGCAAGGAAAGTAAATATGTTGTTCCAGCTCTAAGCTGAGTGAAATTCCCACTCACTGTTTGACAGCTAAATAACTTTGAATGCTCATTATCACCTTCAGAATGTTTACATGTGATTAAGCATTAAATGTTAGTATAGAAAGATAAAAATTTAGTCAGATGTTATAATATATTCTTAATTACTCATCATATTTGTTGTGTGATTAGTTTTATGCAAACATATTGTTTTGAAATGAAATAAACAATTTTTGTACCTTTTTTTTTGGTAGATACATGATTGAAGAAGCATCCCATGAGGAATTATCGTTCGAAGAAGACGAAGAAGAGATGTCTAAAGATCATCAGAGTGCATCAAAAGAAAATATTTTATCTAAATCAGGTGATGATCTTATTAGAAAAGACTTTGAAGCAAGTAGAAAAAGGAGGTATTCTTCTGGCAGTGCTTCTAGTGACAGGTAAAAAACTTACATAATGTTTATCATGAAATATGAGTTCTGTTTTAATGTAACTTGTTCTCCCTAATTTTTCCAAATGATATATACAGAAAGAGTTATTTTACAGCTTGTTTGTATCTAGAAGAATTGCAATATTATATCAAGTTTTAATTTGTTTGTATCATTACTTTTGTATATTTGTTGTAAATAATATGATAGAGTTGAGTGCGAAATAATCTTTATCCGATAATACCACAGGTTTCAATTAAATTCGAACATGTTATTTGTTTAATTGAAAGTTCCCAATTTGCTTATTTCAGAACTTAGATTAATAGACTTATTTATGTCCAGTCAATATAATTAATCATAATATTAATCAATTTGAATTGTTATTAAAATATATGATGTGCTGATTAGGTATAAAAGGGATTTGCTATCAAAGAAACATTGGTTGTTGTTGCTGTTCATGTATACATTGATCTTTACTTCAGGATTTTATTTTTTATTTACTGCTTTTAAATTAGTATTTTTTATTAAAATGGCTGTTTACGAAATTATCTTAACTATAGTTCGGAGTTAGATAAGCATGCTAGTCAGATGTTAATCCCTATTATTTAGCCATGGCTCTGTCTTATGAGATCTGCTTGGAGTTGCACGTTTTTAGTTTTAAAATGAAACTTTGATCTATCATATTTCTGCTGATTGCTTTTTTTCAAACATCAGTTATATAAATTGCTGCTGTTATGATGCAGTAATGAATTTGATATTTGTACTTTGTATTGACTTATTTATATCGCAGCATTTTATTGTTTGAATCGTAATATAGGTCTGAAAGCACTTCTCAGCAGTCATCTAAGAAACATGATAGTGGCAATGATAAATGTGCTCTGGATTCTTCCAAAAGTGAAACTGAATCTAATGAGTTAGAATCGGAATCCAAGTCTGTAAACATTCCTGATATTGTTGAAAGTGAGAAAAACGTAAAGAATGATCGTTCAGGGGTTAGAAGTTCAAGGTAAAAAGCTTTCATTTTTTCAACATAATGTTTGTCTTTTGGCCATTCAAGATTTTTTTTTTTGTTCTGAGAAATAAAAAATAAAAAATTGTTTATTGGGTATTTTTAAGACATTTTAACCTCTTATCTTAAAACTCAAGGCATTTTGTAATAAAATTTGCACTTTCTGGTTGATTCAAAGTAGTATGACTTCTGAAATATCTCTTTAGTTAATTGCTTAAATAGCGGATATTGCATCCCGCCTTGCTTTTTCAGATTTCAATCTTCTACAGAGATTCATTCGGTGCAATATCCTAGTTTGCCACCATCTGCAGAGAACCGCATGTTGCCAGTTAAATGTAATGCCAATAAACAGGATGAAAACAATAAATCAGAAATTCTTATTAAACCTGACAGAGAAAATGACAAAAAAGCTAATCAAGGTTTTTCATGCTGCAGCAGCAGTTCGAGGTAAGTTTTGAAGTCAAGTAGTTAAATCATTTCTATGTGGTCTAGTTATAGAACTAACTAGATATCATTTTTCAAGGATATTATCTAAAACTGAAATATTCACTTTTGCAATTTAATCATGTAGTTTCAAGTACGGTAGTAGCCAATGAAAATGCACTTTTCCAGATTTTGTGAAGGCCTGGATTTTCATAATGGATATTTGTATTAACAGCTGAAATAAAGAAATAAAATGTATAAGAAAGTTATAATGATGTATACAAAAATTATTTTTTATGGTAGTTATTATTTATTTAGGTAATCTTTAGTTCAGTTACGAACTTGCAAATTCTTCCAATGGAGTTCGCCAATACTTTTTTTCAGCTGTTATAACATGGTATCATGATTAAATTATGATCCGTGGTGGCCTGATGGTAAGATCTCGACTTCTGAAACGGAGAGTTTCATGTTCGAGACTTAATTCCACCGAAAAACAGGTTTGTAAGTGGATTTGTTGCAGATTAAATTCATCAGTACCAAACGTCCTCCCGCTGATGTGTTGTGGAAATTTGGAGAGAGGGTGGTGCCGTTTCAGGTGTTGTTCTCGTCATCTCACTGTTGCTCAAAATTACGAGATCCGTCCTAAAAGATCCCTAGTATTGCTTCAAAACATGTCTATAATATAACGACTAAATTCTAGATTTTGGGATATTCATGAGGTTTTAATAAATATTTTATTTTTAGCTCATTCTTAAACATGAGCATTATTTTAAAGTACTGCCTTAAAACTTATAAACATAAAGTTCTGAATAAAGTTACAGAACAATGAATAAAAAATATTTTTTAAATAAATCCAATGTCTGATGTTATTCCTTCTAATATTGCGAAGGAAATAAGACATTATACAAACTGCATTTTATTGCAATCACATAGAAAAGGCATTCCCAATACTTCGTATTATCATCTTTGGTTTGAATTACTTTGATACATCCTCTGGGTATACTACCTGTCATGTCTAATCACCGCGGGGCTATTTCGTCTGTTCTAAAAAGGGTAATAAGTGAAAAATGGAGGAACAGTTGCACTGGGGTGGAAGCCATGATTGATATGAAGGATTCTGAACGCGAAGAGTCCGCGTGATTGGTAGGAGTTATATGGAGAATTCTTGAGTATTCATGTCTGATATGTAGAGTTGTTACAGCCTCAGGTTCTTGAAAGAGAGCGTGCTGTGCCTGACAGACATGAATACTCATAATTCAAAAATATCGGTGTTTTTCCCCCCTTCTATAAATCGAAATTCGGTTCAGCCCTAGTGTCATCCGTCAACAACTTTTTGAAGTAAAATCAAAATCTGTGGAAGAAAAATTTATGTCCTGTCACATGAATTTGCTGCAATAATATTTTTTTTAACCTTAACCATTTTCCCTTTATACATTTTTGAAAATCGTCATCTTTCAGGACACCTGGTAAGTGACATATTGCATTCTTTCACAGGTGTTGAAGCAATATGTAGGTATTGAAGCAAGCAATTTTATGTCAATTTTGTTCCATTTATCTGCTGTACAAAGATAATCCACTTTTGCTCGCTGAATTCGATGCTTATTCATTCTTTTAGAAAAAGAGGAATTTCTGTAGATGAGAAGATCAAGCCATATTTAGACAGCTAACCAGCTTTTAATTGTCTGTCTGCATTCAGTCGATTTCTCATTTGCGTTTGAACTAATCAAAGTTGCCTTACACCTTTCTTGCTTTGAGAAACCTTCATTGTTGTTGTTGTTCATGTGGTGTCGTCTTATTGATGAGATTCATATTTTTCTTTTCCTGGGGTTTTACTTCATTTCATGCTATTTTTTAGTTATCAAAAAGGGGTAATATGTTGAATAATATGGTTATGTTATTTGAATCAGTTTTATGTCGAAATATTCCTTTTATGCTGAATGACTATTACACTATTTTTACGTCGCATTACATTTGTTTGTATCCCATTATTTTTGTAGACTAAGACTTTAGAATAGCTAAAATGTTGATACAAGCATAGATTACTATTCCTAATTAATCAAAATTACCTCCTTTTCAACAGCATCAATTGCCCAAAACTAAATTTGTAATACTATACTCATGAGAAATGAAGTTGGTTTATTTTTATTTGCCACCATTGTATATAATTATTGAATTTTGAAAGCTAGGGACTAAATTATCTAGCTTTACTAAATTACCCCAGCTTTAAGTTTTTAAATTCATTTAGTCTTAGTCATTGTCTTTTTTTTAATACATTGAGTTAAAACTGGGATTATTCCTGTTTCTTTTTCAAATTCCTAATCTCCCCTCCAAAATAAATAAATTAGTCACTGAATTTAAGATGAAGTGTACAAATTTCTTTTTAAATTTAAACTTTGCTATTTTTTGAAAGATAAAAGTTTTGTTATAGGAAGAAGAACAAACTTGTAATATGAGTTTCAGAAATTATATATATGAATCAATTGTATATGGGAGTGACATTTTGGGATATATATGCATAAGAAATGTTTTTGCCATAATAGAACTGTTGAAAAAGTGTCACAAAACTTTGTAAATAAATACGTTATCTGTACAGACATGTAGATTATATATGTGTTTCAGTGTTCCTGAGAAACAGCAATTCAGATATAGAAGCAATGCCAATGTCTCAAAATTGGTGAAATCTATATCCAAGAGATCAATCGACGTCGATTCTAAATCGAAAACTATTCACAAGGACATGGAAGTTCACAGTAAAAAGGAAAATAAAGATAGTGTTTCATCTAGTTGCAGTGTCAGTAGCTCTGGGTATGAGAACGCTTTTTCATTCATTTATTAAATTATTTAAACCAAAACAAATTGGCATAAAAATATTGTATTAATTTTTTAAAAAGAATATTAGATTGATTTGGAGTTTTCATCGGTGCATCTAAATAATCACTTCTCATTCAGAAATTTTATTCAAATAGTGACTATTACCCCCGACGTCGTTCACGTGGAAATTTTGCTGTATATGTTTGCACCAGTCGGCAGTGGTTTTCTAAAATCACCCCTAAGCAAAACGATAACGCCATCCATCACCGTTTAGTTGCCGCGGATGTCCTATAGGCTGCGGTTTAACGCTTCCAATGCATGCTTGTGCGACACTGTGCACTCATCCCATTCTATTAACTTGCAATACTACAAAAGAATTGCTCGGCCACTATTTTTGGTGATGTTGCTTGTTGTGGTATCTTCGCTTGCAAGATTAATGGTAATTTGATAACGGAATGTGCAGTTCGACCACCTTTAAGCAAAGTTGTAGCAATTCCCGTGGAAGCTACAGCCAGAGCTATATCGCTGTCTTTGGAGAGTTAGGATAGCAGGAGATTTAGCGCAAACGTATTATCCGTACTCCCCTGATGCGCCAAGAAAGAATAATCCCTCCTTTCCATTATATACTCGCCTCAAAATCGTTTCATAAGCTTAAAGCTGCTTGGAAAGTAATTTTAGTGTAATTTTATTGACCTGCGCTTCTAAAACCGCGGTTTAGCTCCTTCATAACTTCGCTTATAATTCTCCTCTTCGCTGCAGTGAAGGTAGGCTAAAAACAGCGAGACATTTCCAGATATGAAATCATTCTATCCTCATCTGTACCAAGGCACTGTTAATGATTCGGCGATTGTACTATCCAGCCTATGCATGATATTTTCTGATAAAGCGTCCTTATATTTATCCCACAGCTGGAGGGGGGGTTTGATAGTCCGCAAGTACTCACTAAAATTGCAAAGAGATCTTCTAGCTACTTGCATAGCCAGTGCTTTATTACTCCTCTTCGAAAGATTAGATTTGTGCTTTCTAGGTATTTCGAAAAACTATCAAATAATGACAAATCAAAACAATTAAAACTAACCTAAAAACGATTCTTTTAAAAATAAAGCTTATACGAAATATATATAACATAATTACAATTTAATAACAAAAACACGCAGCTAACTTAAAAACAATTTATTTACATTATATTCCCGAAATAAAACAAAACAACAAATTAAGTCCATGTTTCTTTAAAATCAAGTCAAGTCTGTTTTATTTATCCATCGAGATTGATATAGCTACAACAGTATAATACACGTAATTTTTAAACTTTTAATTTAAATGCAATTGTCAACAATCATGCGTGAACTTTCAATGCCAGGTGGCTTAACGCAAATACCAGACTTTCCTACGCCAGTTGGGGTAACGCAATGCCGATTAAAAATTTGTTGTTTCCTTTACTCTGTTTTATTTTGATTTAAAAGTACTTCAGAATGAATCCGAGAGATCGATTAATTAACAACGTTTGGTTTTAAATACATTAAACACTAAGAAAATAAACAGAAACGTTTGAAATAATCGGTCGAAACCATGCTAAGCCTAATCTCAATGCTGTTGGAAGAAAAGAAGAAGCCTTACTCATCTTTAGCGTGATTTAGATGATTTTTGGCGCGGAAGTTAGTTTTTAATTAATAAAAAATTAACTACTGAATTGTCCGAAATAAATAGTGGCCTATGTACTATTTTAAGCTATAATCTGTCTCTGTGCTAAATTTCATCCAATTCCATTCAGTCGTTATGGCGTGACTGACGGACAAACATCCATTCATCCAAACTCTCACATTTATAATAGTAGTATAGATTAAATGGGTGCTTGGTGATTCTAGTTAGACTAATTAGACCTGTTTGCCAAGTTGAAAAAGGTTTAATAAATACAGGAGAAATTTTATTATATATATTTGATTCTAGCTTGTCCCTCTCTCTTGCATCCTCATCTCAAATCTTGGAAGTTATTTTTATTTGAATGGAAATATTTATTGACGTCTTTTTTTTTTTCAGCACATCAGGAAGTAAATCTGAATCCTCCAGCAATTCAACCTCATCTGGTACTAGTTGTTCAAGTAAAAATTCTTCTAATACTGAAGGTCGTTCCTCATCAGTATCCTCATCCATTTCATCATCTTCTGCAAAAAGATCTGAATGTTCAGATAAAGCCAAAGAACCTGTTAGAAACCAATCAACGCAAGTATTAAATTTAACAATAAAATTTCAAAATATCTTTTGCTGGAAAATGATTTATTTTTATTATATTATTTTTTATAAAATATACATAAGCATTCTGTTATAATATTTCCAGATGAGTCTCGACGTATTTATTACTTGTTCTGATTTTATATGTCTTATCTTATTTCAGATCACCTTTAACCAGGCGAAGTAGGAGTAGATCTCCTCGTACATGCAAAGTTCATGTTGGATCCTTGTCTAGAAATATTACAGAGCCACATTTGTTTGAAATATTTGGCTTCTATGGAACTATTGTAAATGTAGAAATGCCTACTGATCGAATGAATGGCAACGTGTCAAGAGGATTTGCATATATTGAATATGCAACTGCAGAACAAGCTGAGAAAGCTGTTACCCATATGAATGGAGGTAAATCACATCAGACGAATGTTCATTATAAGTTTTATGACCACTCTTCTGTTTGTGTAATCAAATTTAGTTTGTTTTTATAATAAGATATTACAATATGCAGATCTTTAGTTGTATTTTTTAATTCTGTCACCATTATATTTTTCATTACATCTTGAAGTTTGAAACGGAATTTTGCTAAGTTTGTAATAGGAATAGTTAATCAGCACCACACATCAATTAATGTCTCCAAATATATTTGCATTGTAATTCCATTTTGTGATTCCCCCCTCAAATTTAGACATGTCCTTTGGAAGATTTAACAATCATTTATATTTTCTGTTTTTAAATTGCCTACAGTGGATTATTGTTGAAAGTATTTACAGAGCATTCTATTATCAGTATTGCAGATCATAAATGTAGCTTATTTTTAATATATTTTTGATACTCTTCTAACTTTTATATTTCAGTTTTAAAAATGTAACCCAATTTAGAGGAAAATGAACATGTTTATCCAAGTTCATGCATATATAATCTAACTTAGTTGTAAACTACAAAAAGATAAAAGTGATTGGCTTCTTGACTGCTAAGAGAACAGCTGTACTAAAAAAGATTTTAAATAATATTAAGGGTATATTGAGGAGATTACTTCAAAGAATTATAATTTGAACTCCTTGACAATAATCTCTGGTACATCTTTTTCACTATGCATAAATTTTATCTCTTGAGGTTATGCATACACCTATGAAAATTAGCTTGATTAAAAGAAAGTAAAAATGTGGTTTCTCATCGATAATTTTCATAATTTATTTACTTTTGATTATGTATTACGATTTCCTTGTTCATAAGAAATAAGTTTTGTTGATTAAATCAACTGACCCCATTTTCTTCCTTTAATTCTTATATATGTTGCCTTGGAAATTATATCATACATTTTTCTTCATTTGAATTCATGTAGCAATAAACAAGCTATGAAATTTTGTGTCCAAGATTCCAGTTACTGTTAAACAGCATCTAGATAGATTCTTCTAATATTTTTTTAAACGCCTTTCTTTATTTTAATGTCCTCTTATAGTCTTCTTGTTATGTCAAAATAATACTCAAGAAATTCTATGTCAGAAAAATGCTATTGCACTCTAACTGTTTTTGATGCATCAAGGCGCTATGTCATATCATAAATAGAATCCTGCAGGTATGCTGTTTGTATGAGAGAGGAGGGTACTGCTTATGTACATTTTGCTGTAGTGTAGGAAGTGCCATTTGGAATACTATGGCAACAAAATTCTTTTGTGATTTCAAACAAATATTTTTGTAAAGCTACAATTTTTAAAAACCAAATGTTTTACAGACATGTCAGTGACAAGATTTGAATTTCCTTTTTTTAAAATTTTTTATTTAAATATTTAGTGCAAAATGTAAGATTACTTCATACATTTGACACGAAACAGGCCCCTCATATTTTTAGAAGAAATTTTCCGATTTACCATTTAACACACAAGCTTAAGTGTGACTTGGAATAATTTTTTTTCTTTTTGCTAAGGCAAACTCATTATGTTTCATTTTTACCGACAAAAGAACAGAAATACATAAAAATCGAGAAATTATTCAAGCAAAAGTATCATAAATATGAGTTTGTAACTGAACAGACCAATCTCATCTCATTTAATGAATTCAGGTATTGAAATTTTGAATATTATTAAAATTGTTCTTGGTGATTTTTATTCTTGGCTAGATATTTTACCCAATCTGATCCACTTCAAAACCTTTTATCTTCTTGAAAATAATGTAGTCAGATTTGTATAAAACTTTACAAAGAGTACAAAAATTGAGGTAAAATTTTGTATCAAAAGACCGTAATTATTTTTCGTTTATTTTTTAATTGTATACTTTTAGAGTTAGTCATTTATTTAGTTTGTATATAATTCTTGTACTAGATTTTTATATTAATTTCGACTATTATGTATTGCGTTTAAAATAAAATTATTCTTGAATAGGTGCGAAAACTATTATATTCACATGATATGATTTGTTAACATTTAATTCATAACTCATTGTGGGTATATAATTTAAAGTTGATTTCATTTCATTAGAAGCAATATCCACTATATTAGAGCAATCAAGTACCTGTTGTATTTATTTTTGTGTACAAAATTCATATTAAGAATCACCATTTACTATTTCATAGCAATAGTTATTTTTAGACTTAGTTGCTAACGCCTGCTGTAATTTTGTGTTAATAATAAGCAAACTGCCTGATTTCTATTCTTTAATTTTTAGGCTTAGTTGATAGCTTGAAAATTGTTGTTACCCCTGTATTACCACCTCCCGAAGAAAGGAACGTACCTGCAAGACGTTCTCCTGCTAGACGTCCTTACGTGCCCAGGCGTCCTTCTCCCCCATCTCGTAATAGAGATTGTAGTGATCGTGGGGGACCTCCTCGGTATTTTCTAGCTTTGTTACTTATTTTTGCAGTTTAATTAATGTTTATTGAATAAATGAAATTACTACTGAATATAAACCGTGTTAAATCTTGTTTACTTTTATCGAAAAAGGTTCCTACGCCACTGGGAGAACCTAGAAAGGACATGGAATTTTAAAATCGATTAAAAAGTTGGGAAAATGCAGGGAAATCAGAAAATTTTCATAAAAACCGGAAAGATACAGGGCATTTTTAAGTCCCTTATTTATTTTTTCCCCATCTAATGAATGCTGGCCTCTAAAAATTGCAAGAGTAATAGATCGCAATCATAGCTTCCAAAAACGAAACAATACCATTCGTGATTTATATAATGTAAAAACTGAAGCCTTTACTACTCTTTCCTCTTTTTTTTCTGTACAGTTCAGTCCAAATTTGATTTACAAGACACATATTATTTGGCCATGCTTTTTCCGAATTGGAATTAATGAGCATACGTGATACTTCTATGACTGATTAAAATAATAGTATATATTTCTCTGATGGGAACATTCAATCTGTTGGAACAAAGCCTTGTTGTTTAGTTTATTGAATGGTTTATTTATTATTCAAGAAACAGTCAATTTATTCATAATAGATAAGAATTATTTTAAAGAAAATAATGAGCTGCTTTAAAATCCGTACAAAAGATGACATGACATGTCATGTCCGAAAATGTCAGATTTAATGACCGAAAATAAACCGTCTTCGAACTTTTTAGCTCAGCAGCAATTACTTAAAGCTAAATTTTTATGGATAATAAAATTTGCTGCGTCACATTTGTTCTGTAATGTATTCAATGATATACCGAAAATATTTTCACATATGTTCACAGAGAATGAAATAGCAAAAAAAATGTACATTAAGGCTGTCTAAATAAATCGTACCTTATTTGTTTATGATTAGCTCCATGGAACTGATGGAATAATCTGTAGAAATAGATGTCGAGATACCTAAATTAGTAAAAGTGGGATATATATATATATAAATTTCCTTTGTAATGTTTTTTAAGTAATTATTAAATGATTTGTATAAGTTTTGTGTTTTATTTCTCCCGGAACCTTAATTTTGTGTCACAGTTAAAGAGCATGAGCGGTAATATAGCTCCCCCCCCCTTAATATATAGATTTTGTCTTGCTAAATTCTAGATAATAAATATTAAGATTTTTTTTCTTTTGTATATAAATATAAACCTTTTGATATGTTATTATTTCGAATATTGTTAAATTGTTGCTCCATTCCCTTGATTTTTCCACGCCTTAAAATCATAATGCATTATAATGAGCACTTAAGTGCTGTTCGCGCATTTCCTTGTGTTTGAATATATGTGCAAGGAAAACACAAGATTCCCGAAGTTACCGAAATTTGTGTGGTAACCTGGTGAAATCTTTTAATGATAAAACGTGTAAAGTTGAAGAGCTAAATGTAATTAAAAAAATACTTCTGAGAAATTTTGTAAAAAGAGCAGAAGAATGATTCAGAAGGCATTTTTCTTTTTCTTTATGATTAAACAAAAAATTGAGATTTATTGAATTTTAATTGAGAACAATATGGTATAAAAAAGGAGGGAAAATTAATTTCATTCCTTTTTCCGCCCTGTCTGCCGTGGTGCTTTAAAACGGGACGTTAATATAACTGAACTAAACTAAATTCGCCCCGTCTGCTTGTCCGCGTCGTTTGTAAATATGCCTACATGTTTCCAGAGATGGAATAAAGCGTAGTTAAAAATGAATAGTCTTCTTCTTGAATGTCTTCAACTTGCCATCTGCTTCGAAAATTTTAAATCTTCACACTCATATAATTTCTATTAAAGCATTTTTGTAAATAGTATTCAAAAATATATTTAAGAGCTTTAGTTTGCTAACTATAATTGATTGGTATCTCTAAAATCATATTCGTTTTTGGATCATAGGCTGTGTTTTAAAGCTCTATATTAAATCTGTGTTGTATCTCTTAGACATTTTTGTTCTACAAAAGATTTTAGCCAAGCAGTAGAATTATTTTCCCATTTTGTTTTTAGGGCACCATACCGTCGTCAATCGCCGAGACGCCGCAGCCGGTCAAGATCGTGCACAAGGTCGAGGTCGAGGTCAAGGTCTCCTCGTAGATGGCGTTCACGTAGAGGATCAAATGGACCTCGTTAATACTTCAGTTCCATATAATCTGTATAAACTCCCAGTCATGTTCATCACTTTTTTACTTTGATCGCAGCTTTGTGATTAATTTTAAAGAAAGAGAAGAATTTAAAATCTGTCAAATTTTACATATGAGATATTCTTTTTTAACGAAGCTTACACTAAACTTTTTGTAACTGTTTACTGTTTGTGTACTGAATTGGAAGGCGTCAAATTGTTATAAAATGTACAATATATTTAACTACTGTTTCTATTTTAAATAGATGCTAGTTTCAAAACGAGAAATTATAAAATAGAAAGAGAAGATACGATAACATATTAAAAACATGCTTCGTTTTTCCCCCCTGTTAATTCCACAGTTTTTTTGTTCATTACATATTTGTTTAAAAGCATTCTCTTCTGCGTTTGTGAACAAAAGAATTTATCTCCATATAACTATCATATCGCATTCCAAAAATTTTATGCACAATTTTGTCATTGAACATCATAATTGTACGCATTTATTTGAAATATTCGGCAATATATTTTTTCCATAACAGATATGGAAACTGCCATTTTCCGTTTTTAAACAACATTGTTTTATTTGAAACTAGTCTTCACTATATTTGTGGTTATATTTTTTGAAAGGAATTTTATTTCTTTAATATTCCTTTTTTTGGTGTATCTATCATGCGTTTCATCAAAAAAGATCTCATGTCTGTTTGTGAGTTTAGTAGTACTAGTAGTTCATACCAAATCGTATTTCTTCTTTCTAAAATATGTGTGCAGTATCAAGTTGTTACATGTAGTACATAAATAAAATGCACGTCAATGTGACTCTGTTCGTAAAAATAATTTTACTTTTTCTTATAATATGATGGAAATAAAAGTATTAATACTTATTTGCTGTTTGCATGATGGATATAAATACTTCAAATGAAACGAACAAATATATATTTAATCAATGCGTCTGTATGTTTGCAACTGCATTTGTACGATTATAAAACATAACTTTGAAATTATGCTCTTTTATGTTTATATTCTTTTAACAATTTAGTTATTCACTTTGATGAAAAAAATGATGCTTGCTTTGATGTCAACCATAATCAATATACTAATATATCTTTTTTAAAATTTAAAATAGATATTACTTTAAAAATAAGCTATTATTGAATATAATTAGAAGATATGTGAGCATATCTTTAAAATACACTAGATGCTTTGTTCCACTGTTAAATTCTTTGACTTTTTGGTCATTACAAATTTACTTAAAAGCGTACTTTTCTGTGTTTGGGAACACTGAAATTTCTTTCAGTATATCTATCCTAATGAAATGCAAAAATAATAGTTCATAATACCTAAATACATGTAATTTCGCATATACATAATATTGTTGTTAAACAGCATAATTATTTGCATTTATGTAAGAATGCAATAATATGGAAATTGCCTGATTCCAATTTCAAACAACAATAAATGTTTGTCAAATGTATCCCAAAGAGAGCAAAAATACTCGATTTAAGACTAGTCAATTATTTTTGTGCTGATATTCCTGAAAGAAATTTCACGTGTAGACTATTCCAATTTCTTTTGGAGGGTGGATTTGACATGTTTTTCATCGGAAAAGATCTCCTAGCCATTTTCAATTAATCATATTTGTGTACTTTCATCCAAGTGTAAAAGAAAGCGAGATGTCAACAATATAGCATTTTCATTGTAAACTTCCTTATTAG
This sequence comes from Argiope trifasciata, assembly GCA_026543055.1. Lineage (NCBI taxonomy): Eukaryota > Metazoa > Arthropoda > Arachnida > Araneae > Araneidae > Argiope > Argiope trifasciata. The sequence continues at coordinate 2,341,544 of JAPMOQ010028746.1, read as the reverse complement.
TCATATATGTGAAGATCTAAAATCATTGGAGAATTATGGCTAATAATTTGTGTCTGTGAATTCATATTAATGTGTATATGTTTGTTATTAATAGTCATGATTACAATAGTATATTCTTTCAATATATTTTAACATTTTTTAATAATATTCAGACTTGTGTTTCAAATTTTCTTTAACCCTTATAAGCTGGGTCTTCCTTTTGAATTTTGAATCATCGTTTCTTTAAAAAAATGCGGAACAAAATTTGCATTTGAATATTTTTAAATTGATCATATTTTTCTTGACTTTCTGTTGTTTTTGTCTAAAAGTGAATTTAATTGTTCGTGAAATTTACTTATTTTTGGAAAGATTACATAACATAAAAGTTTTCTAAAAATGTCGTCACTGATTATGCTACACGTTTTGAATTTTATAAATATGTAAGAAAAAGAACATCAACTTTTTAACTGTTTTCATAAAAAACAAGTGTTGAATTTTTATTTTATGTCTCATTACTAAATAGTCATCTTTAAATTGAACATATTCGTGTAATTTTGAAACTGCATAATAAATTTGTAAGTATGTGTATTTTGTCGTTAAATAAAGTTGCGAAACATATTTAGTAGTGAATTATTTTGTTGCTTTTTAATCATTGCAGATTTTTTGAGTAATTAAAGAAGAATCTGGGAAATATCTCATACTTTTTACTGTATTGCATAGTTATATTTTACTATTATTAGATTATTCTGTCTTCTACTGATATAATTAATTTTACATTCTGAGTACCAAAACGATGCTGATCGCTGACATAAGACTTTTTTGATAATACTGCAGTTTAAATGTCACCATTGATAATTTACTATTTGAGTCCTTTTAATATATAAGTAATGTAAATAATCTATACTTTGTTAAAAGATTTCTCTAAGTAAATGGCTCCCTTTAGGGAATTTGTATGGGGCTTTTGGTGAATTCTTTAGGATCACTTTTCTGCAGTTTGAGGGACTTGGATGAAATAAATTCTAAGGACTTTAAATGAATGAATTTTAGGGAATGAATCTTAATGTGAGATATCTTGGGCCTTACCCCTAAAATAAACTATTCCATGAAAATGTCCACTTCTTTTACTCTGATTTACTTGATCATATGTTATACAGAAGAAAATTGTAGATTCTTGAGAAGCATGTGTAAATTTGAAAGAAAACAGTTAAAGGTTTTAAAAGATTGAGCATTGTAACATTTTTCTGAATTGTTATTTTTATTAATTATTTTTAAAATCTTTTTAATCTCTGTCCAAAATTTAAAAACTTTATTATTTACTCGCTGGTACTCGGCGCGTTGCTGCTTCAGAAGAAGTAATTTATGATAGATCTTTTGAAATCTGAAATAGCAATCTTGTTTAATTAGGAATGATAGAAAGAATGATTTATATTTTCTCGTGAACAAAGATCGTAAATGACATATAAAGAATTAATATAAATAATATTTACTCTTTTTACTTTGATTCAAGTATACTGTAGGGTAGACAATATTTTTTTCGTTTTTCCGTCTTCAGCAAAAACAAATTTCGTGGCTGTCTAACACGTGAGGATCCAACATACAACTGGCCATGTGAAAAACATGGATTTTCTGGGTTCAAAGCAATAAATTGACCAAGTTTAATCTCAGTCGGATCGAAGGCGCATAAAATTCAAACAAACAAAATTTCATTTATATATATATATATTAGATATAATAATTGTACTAAGTTTAAAGCTTTTGCACAAATGCAAGAAATAAGTTGGTCAAATTTTATCACCATTGGATAAAGCACTGCAGCGCATAGAATACTTACAAACTAAAATTCATTTTTTATATGTTAGATCTGTTAAAAACTTTTTCTTGTACAGTAATTGGAGTATAAATCGGAAATATATGTATATAAAAATTTCATTAATTATCTCATGTAAAAATTCAGTAAATCTGTCTGTTTTAAGAATCGATCTAGAATTAATGAATTAGCTTTTTTCTGATTGTCAAAAAACATGTAAGTTTTGAAATGATAATAGGTGAATATCTAAAGTAATAGTTAATTATGTAAGAGTTGTTTTGTTCTTCCAGATTCCCCCCCCCCGATATTTGTTAATTTTTTCCAAACATATGATTCAACTTATAATATGGGAGTAAAAGTAGAATTTTTTAAATTTCAAACCATAACTTGTCAAATATGACGATCCATAACATTTCAGATACGTCAACATTGATCGTTTCTGAAGCAGAAATTTTGTTTTTGTCTCTAATGCTAACTTGTTTTGCAATTGTTCCTCGAGTTCAAAGAGACATACTTTAAATATGCTGTATGCAAGCATAAAAAAGTTACCTTGAATTCAACTTCAAATTTGATGGTTTTGATCCTGCTCTAAATGCTAAAAAAAAATACTTATTTTTTCTTTCGGTGTTGAAATTTGGAGGCAAATTGTCAAATATAATTTTGAATTATGCAAAATTTGTTTAAAAAATAAATTAAAAACTGTCAAATCCATTTTACTTTCTCTCATGTGCCAAAGGAAGGTATTCATTTATATGGATAATATAATAGACAAACACCTGTGAGCCTTCTTATCCTGTATGCTTACTGACTGTAAAATATTTATTTTTTAAATCAAAATGTATGTGAAATTATAGACAATCCATTAGTAAAAATTTTTGGTTAATTTATTGATTATTTGGACGGATTACAAAATATATATTTTTTTACTTTCCATAACACTTTTCTGCTTGATTGCAATTCCTCTCCAACGCCCACCTTTGGGACTCCGGTTCTTTAGGAGGCAGGGATTTTCAACTCCAATTTTCTGGGGGATATTAACCTTCTGTAAATTTACCCTCCCTTATGCCTTTGCTTTTTGTATCCCCCCTTCTCCCCTCGACGACAAGAGAGTTAGCTTTTCGTGAGAAACTATCGCTTCCTAACCTAAACTATCGTTTAAACTGTTCTATATATTGGGTTGTTCGGAAAGTCATTTTGTATTTTTTTGTCAAAATGAAAAGAAATTTTCGTTTAATGAATAAATTATTTATTAAATTATAAAATTGCCATTCTGGTCTAATACCTTTTGCCATTCTGGTCTAATACCTTTTGGTAGTAACATGATTACACGCTCATAAAAGTTTTGGTCTTTGCTGTAAAAAAAACTGATCGAGGTGGTTTTTGGCCTCCTCATTTGAAGGAAAAATTTTGCAAATCAGTTCTGGTACTGATGTACTGTTAACACATCTTCTCCACACATATTGGCTAATTTATTTCTGGCTTGACAGCATTTTTACCTTTTATATAGCAAAAAAGAAAAAAATGACGAAAATGCTGTTTATTGCTCTCCATATTTAAAAGGGCACCACCCAAAAACTACTGCGAAGAATCAGCTGCACTTTTTCACACTCAAGCCTTGCTATATCAGCTCTTAAAACATAAAATGATTTTGCGGTTTAAGTATGAAATTGGGTGCGAAAAATGCAATTAAATCCTTTGTCAGAAAAAAACGAAATTACTTTCCGAACAACCTAATAATTCCTGCTTCTCATATACACCTTATACCAGCAGTGCTTGGAGCGCTATTAGTCCAGTGGTTCCCGATACAGCAATTCGGCGAATGTCTAGCCCCTGAATGGTTAGTCTGTGAGCAATCAATCGAAAGGGGCCATTTCTTGGCTTATAGTTATGATCACTGCCCGGGGAAGGGCTTTTTTGGGTATAGATTCTATCTGGCTCTAAGATGAATGCCAAAGTGAAAATGGCCAAAACCGTTAATTATCTTCTCTTGATGGTCGGTGCCGTCAGGCCTATCTATTATTCGATATATATGTAAAAATAAATCCATTCTTCCATGAGCTCTCCAAATCATCCTTAAACGAAATTTTTAATTCTATTTTTATAATGAAACACTTGCCAGTACAAAGAAAAAATTTCATACTCCTTCGCTGCTTTCAGGTGAAAAGGACATCAATAGCAATAATCGGGAAGTAATGTCCTTCGAGGAACTTTATTTCGGGTGCGTGTTTAAAGGGGAGGAGAACTACTTAAAAAAAATCTTACTCTTAAAGATAAATTCTCTTTCTGTTCCAGCCCTATTTAGATCACATACTATTTAAACTAAGCAACTTTATTTTGTTCTGAACTCTGAATGAACTTCAAGTTTATAGGCTTTGTTCGATTTTCAAATAATTGCAAAGGAAAAGAAACATATTAACCAAATTAAATCCATAACCGATATCCAAAGTCTAATAAATGCTGAAAAAACTTTCAAGACTTTGGACAACCTTGCCTTTAAGAAGCTTCAGCTTCTGTTACTACTCAAATAAATTAAATATATGTATTCAAGAAATACAGGGGATTCAAATATTACTATTCAGATCAAAACCATTATCTGCTTACTAGCACCAAATTAGATCGGCCGATAATTTTTCTATTCACAAAACTGACAGTGAAATCAAGATCACGTGTTATGATGCAAACGAAGTCAATGATGGAACTCCACATCCATCTAAAAATCCTATTGGGGCCGCGGTGGCCTAGTGGTAAGGTCTCGGATTCGGAACCGGAGGGTCTCAGGTTCGAGACTCGATTCCACCAAAGAATCGTCGTGTGAGGGGGTCTCTTGCACGTTAAATCTGTCAAGCCAAACGTCCTCCCGCTGGTGTGACGTGGTGTGGAGAGGGGGGTACCACTTCAGGAGTCGTCCTCGTCATCTGACTGTGGTTCAAAATGACGAGGTCCGTCCCAAAATAGCCCTCGTGTTGCTTTAAAACGGGACGTTAATATAACTAAACAAATCCTGTCTCTTCTATTCAATCTATTAGGTTGGTGCGTATGAAATGTCGGATTCTCTTTACATGCGGACGTTTGTCTCCCTGTTTTCGTTATACTTTTGTCTTTGGCATAACCTCATTCATAGTCGTATTGTCCATTGCCAGAGACTCATTTCAGCAAAATAGGTTTTCTCGAAGGTCTTCCCTTTTGTTATTTCTTTTGAGTTTATTGCCGATATGAATTCTGCCGACATTCGCGTCATTTTCTTATATGAGTACAAACTTGGTAATAGTGCTGCAAAAGCTGCACGCAACATAAACCAAGCGTTTGGGGAGAATACGGTTAACGATCGGAAAGTGCAGCGTTGGTTCGAAAAATTTCGGACTGGCGATTTTTCACTGCAAAATGAGCCGCGCGGAAGACCCAAAACGTCTGTGAAGAATGATGACCTGAAGGCTCTAGTGGAAGCGGATCCAGCCGTATCCACGAGGGAACTTGCTATCAGGATGAAAGTTGACCATACAACGATATTGAGACACCTTTCTGAGATCGGCAAGGTTAAGAAGATGGACAAGTGGGTACCGCACGCACTGACAGAGCGAAATAAGCTGGAACGAACTGGAATATGAAGTTTTGCAGCATCCACCATATTCACCGGATCTCTCGCCGACCGATTTTCATTTTTTCAAGCATTTAGAGCTGTTTTTAAGGGGCAAACACTATGAAAATGAAGACAGTCTAAAAAACTCGATATCAGAGTTTATTAATTCTAAAGACCAAAATTTTTTTAAGACAGGTATCTACGCTTTAAAATCTCGTTGGGAGAAGTGTATTGAAGCGAATGGAGCATACTTTGATTGAATAAACAGCTTTTGAAGAAAGATATGCAGTTTTATACAATCACTTAAGAATCCGACATTTCATACGCGCCAACCTAATATTTTGAAATAAAAATTAAAAAAAAAAAATGAACCATGAGTTGATTTTAAAACTTTTTATAACTCAGTTTTAAGTACCCATCTCCATAGTAAATACTTAAAAAGACGCTGTTACAAAGATTGCAATGTTTTTTATGGTCGTTTTCTACTAGAGAAATGTTCTTTATTACATGATTTTAACTTTTGAATCGAATTTATATTTTCGGTGAATTTTTCTTATAATTTCTTCTTTGACCACTTTGGGAGAAAGCGTTCTTGAATTTTATATTTTGGTAAATATTATCACACACTTTTAATTATCCATTCCTTTTATCGTGAGACCTGTCTTCAATTTTTCTTTTTGTCTTTTATCATAATATCTGTAAGATTTTATCATCTGTCTGCAATATTCAGAAAGGTTTTTTTTAAAAAATCACTCAGATTTTTTATACCACATGTTTGGCGCAGCACAGCCAGTTCTGGGTTTTGCCCCATTAAGCAATTCTCTCTATCTATTAACTTGGAAAATTTTTGCAGTTTAATTAACCGCTGCAGTCAGGGCTTCATCTGCGTTTGTTTATTCCGTACGTTTGTGTGGAAAGCAAAGCGGATACAGTTTTAGGTCGTTCATTTTTTAGTACCTAAAAAAGAAGGGAAAAAAAAAGAAATTAATTAAATTTATGTCTGATTATGAAAAAAAAAATTGTTAAAAATCAGGGGGAAATTGTGCGGTAGTAATATTGGTGCAATTTGAAAGCTAATTTTTTGAATTTTAAGATAACATAAAAAATTGTTACGATGATTTGTTCAGAAGTTATGGTTGAAAGATGTAAAATCTTCTAAACTCCCTTTCGCCTCCACATCTTAAATGGATGTAGAAACTTTATAATCCTAGATACGAAGGAGCATCTATGCTAAATTTCGTTTGTGACCACCAAGGTGTATGGAATTGTTTTATATCCGTTCAAACAAAGGGACATTCATTTCATATGTATTACTTCATTCATATGTATAGATTCCAAGAGTATTTGTTCTAATTTATTTCACACTAATATAGTAAATATTTAATTTAATATGATAAAACTTGTATGAGCACTCATATTTCATTCAACATTTTTGAAATTATTTATTTATTAACCTGTTCGTCGACCGCAACACGTCTAACACGTTCAATTGAAATTTTTGCAAACCGGCCGAAACGCGTTTCAAGCGTTTTTCTACATTTAACAACGCTTTGTTAATGTTTACATTGTAGAGTTTTTATTTTTGTTTATTCTAATCTGTACAGTGATATTTGTACTAATATATTACAGTATACAGAGTATATGTATTAGTATTATACAATTAGTATACAGAGACATATACTAACTAACCACTTCACTTAATTGAGGCCCAGGGCAAAAATTTCAATGAGGCCCCCCCTAAGTTAAAATTTAGATTAATTCGCCCTAGAAAGCCACGGATTTACAAAATATAGATTTGTTCGTGTTCTTACGGTAGATAAAGGAAGAAGCTAACATATAACTGGCGGATTTTACATTTATGGATTATTTTTCCAGAGATTTGGAAGCATGCAGGAAAATAAACGCACCTGTAAAGGAATCGGTACTGTTTATTATTATTTAAACGAATTTGTAGAGAAGTCTCAGAACTAAGAAAGAATCTAAAATTTGAAAATAATGACTTGAACTTAGTACTAATCGTGCTAGAAAATCTTAAAATGCTGAAAGACATGATGTTTCAAATTAACAGTTTTCCCCCTAAAATTTAAAGTTTAAAAGTGTTTATCTTTCTTCCGTTGTGGGACGCACATTTGGAGGAATGCAGAGAATTTTGAGTTTACTCAAAGTGTTGACCTGCTGTTCTTTAAACATGATGACAAATGTAGGGGAAGATGAGGAAGAAGGTCAGAGATTGACCACTTGTGGCTTAGGGCCAACCGCTTCGAAGAGGATGCCAGTTCGGAGAATTTGTCATTTATACGAATGGATTATGTTAAAGACAGCTATCGGCCACAACAAATCAAGTCGATACTGCCTGCTTCAGTGTTGGTGGGGCTTCTTCTTGTATACAGCCGACCACCCCGCCACCACTGAACGTTGTAGTATCGACAGGATTTGTTGTGATCGACGGCTGGTCGAGTGTTGGCAAGCTGTCGGATAAATACAAGAAGAAGTATTACAGCAGAACCTGAAATTATTCTGATGGCGGGTATTTATAAAAGAAGAAAGAAAAGGAAAAGAAAAATTAAAGCTACTTTTTCCAATCTAGAAGTTTGATGGTAAACAAATGCGAATATAATATTTAAAACAACAAAGATTAATGAAATGAGGCAAGATCAAACAAATATAGGGAGAAAAAGATACAATTTAATATGATAAGTTGGTTTTCATATTTTGAAAGATACTTTGAATTAGTTTATCTCCGAAAAATAGCAATTAAATTCATACTGATAATGAAACCTCAAATTTCCTTTACTTTTATATTCAAGTCTGTTTTTGAGAGCTTCTTAAGTAATTATTAGGCTTGACAATGCCACAAATGCTATATTCTATTGTGTTTTGTGACTTCTTTCGAAATAAATTATAAAATTCAATCCATGTTAAATCTAAAAGATAAGGCCAGAAAACACCTTTACGATAAAATCCATTTGTTATTTCAATAAAAAAACGATGCGTTCTTTCTATAAAGAAAGCTATTTTATGTGATTTAGATTATATGCTTTGAATGCAGTAAAAAAAGTTAATATTTTTGTTAGCTGTTACCTTTCAGACAAGTGTGAAATTTATCTAAATTCCGTTTTTGTTAGCTGATAAAAAGCTTTCTCCTCAAAACAGTGCGTTTTGTGATAGAAACTTTACCTCTGTATCAAACTGTTATCTTGTAGTCATACGAATTTCAATATCAACAATGGGATCTTCTATGCATGTAACTACTGTGAATTGTGTCTATATATTTTTACTAATATGAATCCTTATTTTCGTCTATATTCATCAATTTTAGGGGTTTTAATATTTATTACAGGGAGAACGCAATGTGTAATTTGTAAGTACGTAAATATTTCTTGTTTATTGAATTTTTTATACATATCATATTCTTATCAATTAGAGAATTAACCCTTTACAATATTAATATCGTCTATATATAGAGTGACTGAATTTCGTCTTTTCCGCATTGAATTGCAATTATTTCTAAATTTCGGACTTTCAAAATGTATCGGTGGTTTCAGAATGCATTATTTTTTTATATATGAAGAGTAAAGCTCTTCGTTTTAGATAAATTGTTTTGTTGAAAAATATAATTTTAGTTATGTCATTATGTTAAAAAGGTTAATTTTAGCTATGCTACTTTGTTAAAAAGGTTAAATTTTGCTATATTGCTTTGTTAAAAAGGTTATTTATAATTAATTTAAATAGTTAATTTTGACTAGATTATTTTTTAAATGGTTAATTCTCAGCTGTAAGTCCCTAGTATTCGTTAAATGTTCTCTTTGCTGCATTAAAGATTCTTATTTTGAGATACTTTTTTAAAATTTATATGTAAATATATCTCACCATTAACTTCACCTTTTTAAAATAAATGAATTTTCCATCCGAAATTAAATCATTTATTTCTTTAAAATAATAATTTTGTTTCATAAGATGTTTAATTGCCTTTTAATTTCGTTAGGTATAAATTTTGTAAATTTCCTACTTCTTAATGAATATTTTTTACAATAATTGGTAAGTCAAAAATTTTATGTAATTCAAAGCCAAAAGGTTCTATAAGAAATTATTTCTGGTGTTGTTATCTGGCTAAAATTATGCTTTGGGTATTTATCAATACATTTAATGATAATTTTATTCATTTTGATGAAAAATATTAATATAATTGAAAACCATGAAATTAAATTTCAAACACCCTCCTTTTAGTTATTAGCAGAGAATTTTAAAGTGTTAATATTTCGTCTATATTTTTATTAGATCAATTATTTTTGCTTTTGAATAAAACAAAATCCACATTTATAAGATTATTAAATTTATGTATAGTTAAAAGATTTTCTTTTTCTGCAAAAGTATTTTTTTTAATTTACAATAAAATACTTGCAAAAGATGTTATAGAAAATTAAACGTGGTTGGTTATATTAAAATTTTAAAAAATGCATTTTCCTTCCCCCTCCCCTTAAAGTGTGTGATAAAAGTATCCTAAATTTGAAAACCATTTTCAAATAATACATAAATAATCAAATTTTTATTGTGTAAAAGGTTATTTAGGATGGAACAGATCCTTTTTTAATCCATGGTAATGCAAGCTAATACACAGCATATAACGATAAATTTAATTAGAAACAGACTTTTATTAATGTATTCATCAAGATAATTTTTTATTCAATTACTTTTCCATGAGGTCCACTGTTTCTGAAATTCATTACTAGATGGCTCCACTAATACGGAATCTAAATTTCATTTATTTGATAGTTAGTTAATAGCTATTGAAAATTATTCAATAAACAAAATATAAAATAATATTATCGGAAATACTCAAGCGCAAAAAATTTCAAACCTCTAGCACTGTAGGAAATGGAAGAAAAATTGATTATAAAAGAGAAATGCACTATTGAGTTGAAAGTGAAACAAGGCAAGTTGAATTAGTTAAAAGCAACAAAGACAAACAGGAAGACTCTAAAACTGTGGTTTTTCATTTATACCAGTATTTTACTAAGTTTGTGATATATATGCTTATTGTGGGCAACTATTTTTTTAAAGTTATAAATAAAATAATAAAGTGCATAAAACAGTACTGAAGAATTAAAGAACATTTCAAAAACTGAATAATAATTTAGTGTCTGGAATAAATGCGACAATTTGATACGTTATAAATCTGAAACAAGGAGTTGCAATGTGATATTGAAACACGATGATTCAAATAAGAATTTATCTTTAGATAATGCTTTCACGTCAGTTTATTAGATGAAAACAATAATCACTTCAAAGAAGAATAAACTTTAAAAAAAATTAACGAGGGAAACTGATAAGTTTTTTCATATTTTTTCGTAGTTCATTGCATATTTATCAGCTTTCAGGGTCTCAACATAATTTTTGGTTATCATTAATTCCGAAAGAAAGGTTTGCTGTTTTTAGCTTAGTTATTATAAATTTCTGATTCGCAAACATTGGTCTGGTTTTACGTAAATTATTTTGACAGCAGTTTCAAAAAAAAATTTTTTTTTTCTTTTCAAATCAGGTTTTATTGCTCTTGGATATTTTTCTTTTTAATCCCTCCAACCGAAAGGGGGGGAGATTCCCAAAGAATTGTAGGGTGAAAATGCTCAGTTTGATTTTAACTGTGTTTGAAATTATATAATATAACATATAATTTATTATTCTCAGTTAATTACATCATCTGTCAGATATTAAATATTATTCTCCGATTAATTGTAGTACCTGAGAAACCGATCAGCATCATTTTTTGGAGAAAATATTTATATACGAATCACATACAAATTACATATGAATATTTTTCAATCTTTCAAATGAGCAGGTCCTGTAAATAATAATAAAAAAAATATGAATGCACTTAGTTTCACATGTTATTCGAATTGGTTTGTTGCATTATGTCTATTGGATGTGAGTCGAATGTATTCGTATTCGGATAAGGTCATACAGTGCCATCTCACAAAATTTTGAGGTGTGTATATATATATATATATATATATATATATATCAAAAGACTAGTAAAAAACTGTCATTGAATTTAGTGAGCGCTAATGCTGCTGTTACTAAAATACGGAAGAATTTAAATAAATTAGTAATATAAGCCAAGTAAACAGGAATACAATAGAATTACAGCAAATAGACAAAGAATCCCTCCTGAAGACTTTTTCAAAGGTCACCCACAAGTAAGGATTCAAAATAAGGTTTTTTTTCTGTGAGGAATCTGACATGAATCCCCTCGTGATTAATAATATAATTATATAATATATTTTTCGATGGATTTTCAGATCACGAGTAGTCAATTCTGTTGGACTTTGTCCGATTCCTCCCAGAACCCCCTCCCCTTATTTTGAATCCTTGCCTGAGGGTGACCCTTGAAAAAGTCTTCAAGCCAGATTCTTTGTCTACTTGTTGTAATTTTGATTCTATTGTATTCCCTTTTACTTGGCTTATATATATATATATATATATATATATATATATATATACATACATACATACATACATATACATATGTGTGTGTGTGTGTTAAATCACATTTTTTCAGGAAAGATACCTATATAGATAAACATAAGATAAGGTTTATCTATAACATTAATCTTATCTGAATAATAACATTAATCTTATAAAAATTAATCCAAATCGTTTGAACCGTTTCCGAGATAAGAGGAATAAATTTATATAAATATACAAGAATTGATAGTTTAAACTTATAAAATTCTTTTCCTTAGATTAGGGATGCAATAACAAACTTATTTCACAGCATTGTAAAGTGAGAAACGATAATAAAAGGTGGGAAAATTCCTTATGAGGAATAAACGAATCATTGTAAACCAGTTTGGTTAGGTACTAGTTGATCAGGTTGACAGGAAGAATCATGTATCAATGATTCATGAAAATTCAGTCAATGTCTTTTAACTTCAAGGACTAGATTTGTAAATAATTAATAAGGCGCCTAGAGGGATAACTCATGCACTGATATCCAAAATTAACGTCATAAATGCATTTTTGCATTTTTTGCAAGGTATCTCTGACACTACAGAGATTTCTTGAGAGCAAATTAAGTAAAAGAAAATGATAAAGCAGAAAAAAATGGAGAACAGATGTTTAGTGGTAAATCTATAGCACAATAACCTATTTCCATGAATGGTAACATGAGTTGCTTTAGCGTCATAAATCACTTTTCATCCGCAAGTAAAGATAAATTGGTTAATGAATTCTAGATATTCGTCAAAATATAGGCAAGAATTAAAAAAAAAAAAATCTGGGACTACTTTGTTTTTGAGGAATCAACCATATATTCTCCATATTCCCAGCTAGAAATCTTTTAAACCTCGGAACCAGTTCTTTTTTTATGACAATAAAAGAACGATCAATAAAAAGAATCGAATAGGATTTACCGCACGTGCGACCACTGCTGGTGACAGCTGTCTCTCCTCTTCATCTTTTGTTTAGAGGGAGTAGGTAAAGGACAAAAGCCTATTTATTGGAAATTTATCTAAACTCAAAAGAGCTATTTTCTCTAACATTTTTGTATTGTATAAAATGAACATAAAAATCTCCTGAAAGCTCCGATTAACAAATACTCGAGAAATAGTTTACGGATTTTTGAGATATTTATACTATTTTGAAGAGCATACATTGAGGAAGGTTTTAGTACATTAAACCTTCATAATAAAAAGAAAAAAAGGAGTCTTATAATTACGATTTTAATTATTCCATTCTATTTAATTAATGCGCGAAAACCTCAAACTATGCATGTGCAAATAGCAAGAGCTATGGTGAGCATATGCGATACATTTCTTTGTTTACGTCAGATTTTAAAAAGAATTGAAATCTCATTATGTCCAAAGAGAGGAAATCCAACCTTGGCCGAAACACCTTCAATACCAAAAGCTTCGTATGTTGCGCGATAAGGAAAAGGAAGATGAAAGAAACGTTCGGTTAACGAATATCAGATAAAGAATGTCCACACTTAGAAAAGGAGAGTCTTTTGATGAGAGAAATAAACGTCTTTCTTTAAATAGCCCTGCAACTAAATTGCGGAAACAGAATGAATTTCTTGAGACGCGAAGTGATCGCCTGTCTGCTGACATTTAAATTTGAGTCAGCGGAGAAGTGAAAAAGCAAACATAAATTTTAAAACAGCTTTTCTATTGCACATTTTTAATGTATTGTTTTATCTACGGATATATCATATTTTCACCTTTTTAACAGTATAAATATTTCTGAATGTACGCTATAAAAAATTGTTTTGTAAATATTTTTGATAATTTCTAAATATATTGTTATCTTTATATGATGTTGCTTAACATGCCCATGTCACATCGTATAGAGGCTAGATTTAAGTTTAAAAGCAATTTTTTTTTCTTGGATATTATGCCATGCGGGTACTGTTAGTTTATAATAAATGAAAGGGCTAAAGCAAATTGCATGGATAAACTGTGTTTTATTTACCATGATCGTATCCCTCATGCTACCATGATAATACTTATTATGCATGCAAATGAATTGTTGTGTTGCTGTGAATTTGAATTCCAATAAATCTGCGTTATGTATTTTTTATGTACCTTTTCTTTTCCTTAACCAGTTAACTGTTTCGATCTCTCCAGAAAATACTTATCTAAATTGACATATATATATATACAAGGTGGCCAGAAATAAAACACCCCTACTCTGACCTCCATGGATATCGAACTACTCAGTGTAAAGGCTCAAAATTTTGTACACATACTATTCAAAATATGGGGAAACGGATTTCACAAAAAAAAAATTAGTTCCTGAAATCACCGATAGGTGGCGCTGCACAACTGGAACTATGATCAAAAGACACAAATAATAATAAAAATTAAAATGTTTATGCGGAATGGAATGCTTCCATGCTTCCTTTTTAATTTTTCTGCCCCTTATGGAAAATAAAAATAGTAAAGAAGCTAGAACTCCCGTTGTAACTGCAATTTCATACTGTAACCAGAAAAATTTGCATAAAGCATGGTTAGAAGCCATGTTCTGGGTATAAAAGAAGTTAAAAGGTGGGGAATGTCATTCTTATTAGTGATGGCTGTCACGCTGCCAGAACGCGCTTTGCTTGTGAAGTTGTTTTACGAGAATAAAGGAAATACTCCAGCAGCACTTCGAGAGTTTCGCCGACTTAAGGATTTGCGTAAGGGACCATTGCTTCCACAAGCTCTCAGGAGAATGATCGCTCGATTCGAGGAAACTGGACATCTTGGAGTTCAGCCTGGTCGAGGACGCAAACCGGTTCGTTCAGATGTCGTTGAAGATGTTGCCACCGGTATTGTTGAACAGTCAATGGATAATGTTTTAGGCTGCAGTAGTGCACGTGCAGTGTCACGACACTTGGGTGTTCCCTATAGCACAGTGTGGAACGTACTCAGAAAAATGGTGCATTGTTTCCCGTACAAAATCCGCCCTAATCAACAATTGCTGGCCACAGACAGGGAGATGCGACTGACCTTTGCATTGACATTTCTTGCTAGAGTTGAAGTGGATGCATCGTGGCCGTGGCAGATTCTGTGGAGCGATGAGGCCCATTTCCACCTCAGTGGAACAGTGAACACCCATAACTGTCGCATATGGGACACGACAAACCCCCGTACCTTCCAAGAGATTCCACTCCACTCACCGAAAGTTACAGTCTGGTGTGGATTCACAGCCACATTCATCCTTGGACCGTTCTTTTTCGAAGAGGTTACTTCCAATGGCCTTGAGACATGTACCGTGACGGCCAACAGGTACAAAAGGATGCTCGAAACATTTGTTGTACCCCATTTGCAGCAGCGCCAATGCCTTGACACCATTACTTTTATGCAAGATGGAGCACCTCCACACATTGGACTCCCTGTGCAACAGTTTCTTCGCCAACATTTCACCACTGACAGAATAATCAGTCGCGCGTTTCCGACAACTTGGCCATCTCGTTCACCGGATCTTAATCCGTGTGATTTTTGGCTTTGGAGACACTTAAAAAACCTTGTTTATCGAGAACGTCTGATAACCTTGGCAGATTTGAAAGAGAGTATCAGTCTGCATGTGAGAAGCATCTCAGATGACCAGTTACGATCCGCAGTTGAACAAGCTGTCCACAGACTTCACATTTTACATCTTCAGGAAGGGAACCATATTGAGCAGCATTCCCTGCATCGATAACGTCCTTGTTTCATGTATGCTTGGTACTTTCAAATAAAATGTGTTTAAAACGTGTTTTTGTGTCTTTTCAGCATACGTCCAGTGGTACAGCGCCACCTATCGGTGATTTCTGGAACTAAATTTTTTTTT
>JAPMOQ010028746.1:2304077-2325473 GCA_026543055.1 Argiope trifasciata | reverse complement strand
CCTTGTAGAGACTTATGAAGATTATTTCTTCAAGCTTTATTTAGAGTATAAAAATTATTTCATCATCATACGGCTACTTTCTTTTCATTTCAGATGTAGAAGATTTCTGTACTCCTGACGATTCAAAATTCTTTGAAATCACAGTTGTCAAGCCTTATGAGAAGGAAATTTCATTTACTGAGAACTTCAAAGCCACGAAATCATATGCATATTCCACAGGTGTAAACTGTACGCTACGAATAAATGGTATTCCCTCGTACGACATCATTCTAAGCGTTATGTACATTAGATTTCGACCTGGATGTGGAGATTATCTTCTCGTAAGTGAGCCCAGATTACTAAAAATCTCTACAAAATTACCTTTTCCTTCTTTCAGATTCTAATAATAATAACAATCAGAGGATTTTCTGTTAAATTACTCTCTTTCCAATTTAAGATTTTATTATGTAATGCGATGTCTGTTATAATAAACAAGGTTGACTTTATAAAGTTTTATTTGATAAAAATTAGTTTCTGTTGTGATAATTTACTTTCAATACGAAAAATATATATTGATTGATAGATGACTGAAAAGATAAGGAGATAAACGGATGTTGTTTAAGTGTTTATAACTGTTATTATAATGCAATTAAATGAACAATCGCTTGCACATTAAGATATGATACATTTGCAGTGTTAAAAATAAATCAGATTGTTGCCGCTGAGAATAAAGAGTTCAATATTCAGAATCACTTTCAATGAATATCTGATTTAGGAGCTAAAATTGTCCGCCCTAATATCAGACTGTTACTAACAGTTTCTTGCAAAAGCCATGAATATTTTTACCATCCGAGACAATAAAAGTGCAGTTGAGCTAAAACCAAGTGCAATATCTTTAAATCGAGCCATTGTTCAATACAAATATAATGGTTTAAACTGATAATAAAACGGGGAAAAAACAAAAACAAAGTAACCAACCAAAATATTTATGTTTTTTATACATTTTTTTAAAAACCTTATCTGCCTTATGTCTGAAAAGATGTAATTTTGTTATCAAATTTTTACTCAAACTGACGTCGATTTGTTTTTATCAAACTCTAATCAATTATTTTACTGATTTTTTGGAGAAATAAATAATTTTTTCATATTTATATATTTTCGAAAAAAAAAAAATTATATTTCAATGGAATATTTTACAGAATATATTCTATTTTCCAAAATTAAATTTTTGTTAATTATTACATGAATTAACTTTTCTGTACCCCTAAAGCTATAAATGAGAAACAATAGACATCAATATTAAAAAGTACAAAATAATTTTAAAACTACTAATAAATGTACTTTTAAAAAATTAATAAAATTTACTTATTTCTAGTTTTGAAAACTTCCCATGGTTATTTGTTTAATACTGTTAACAAAACTGTTGCTGTCGATTATTTATTTAAAGTACCAAAGATGTAAATTGTATAATCTTTTGAGATTTCCACGTGTTAATATTAACTGTAATCTAGAAATCTGTCAGTTTTCTTAGCTTTATTTGAGCTACCACCTTCATTCGATGTTTCATCTTGATTGCTGAATAAGCTGGTACGATTTTACTGAATATTATCGAGGTATGCCAATAACAAACTAATTTTTACGTTTGCTTTTCTGTTGAAAAACAAATATGTCTACTGAAATTCATTCTACATTCCGAATTAAGTTTGCGTTATTCCTTCAATAAATAAAGCGTTTTAACTTTCCTTTTATTAACCTAATGTTTCAATAAAGAATATTTAATTAATTTCATTCAAAATTAGTTTTTGATTTTATATTTGTAGATTTCTGATGGAAACAGGCAAGTTGGTTTGTGTGGTTCAAAGAACGAGCGTGATTCTAACATGCAGTTTTATGGGAAAGAAATTCAGATGCATTACTTCACTGAGGAGAAAGGTCGACAGCCTTTAGATTTGAATGGATTTACTCTTTCGATAACAATGAGTAAAAAAAGTAAAAATCTTCATTAATCCTTTATTATTCTTATATTTCTTTAAAACGTTTCTTGTGATGGTAAAACTTTGCTCTTCTATGATGAAAAACACCTGCTACGACATTTGCGAAATCATCTATCTAACAAAAGTCTTCTACTCTGTTTAAATTTTTAAATGTAATTATTTTGTGAAATAGTTTCTTAATAAAGAGTTTTTAGATTATATTATTTGAGCATTAAATATATCTTCATATAAGTGAAATTAAATTTCATCTGCTTAATACAGTAACATTAACTTCCAGTTTCAAAGGAACTCAAATGTTATTTTGGACGCCATTTTGAATTATATGATGACACTTAAGTTAATATTTTCTCTTCAAATTTTCATGCCACATCAGCGAGAGGAGGCTTAACATTCAACATCAGATTTAACGTATCGACGCTCGACTAGATTTAACATTAACACAGATCCGCATACAAAGTATATCTTTGATGAAAGATATACTTTGAATCTGGAACTCTAAACCCCAGAGATGAGATCTGTCCATTACCATCTTTACTGTTGTACTGTAATCGCTCTTTATCTGCTGAAATAACGAGTAAAGGCAAGCATTATAATATTCATAAAAGATTCTCTGTGTTTTTATCAATGTTTAGTAAATAAAAATACAAATTTTTTTCCCAGTACGTTAAAAAAAGAAAAATTATTTTCTTAAATATTGCGCAAACAAGGAACATAATTTTTAAGCAAGCAGTGTGGTAAACGGTAACATTAGTGTCCCATTTCTTTTAGAGGGGTTTTTGTGTGGGTTGCTCATAATGGGAGCTTTCTTCCATTGATCGCATCACCCTGATGGCAATTACCTGAGCCGGTCCTGTCAATCAATATGTATCGGATGACGTAATGCTAGGGAGGGGCAGTTCCCCTCATTATTATCTTTTGATAAGGCCGGGGCATTCCCTCTCCCTATTATTTCAGGATCACGAACGATATCACTGTGATTGTGTGAGATATACCAAATGTCGAGCAATATTTCTGGAATATATGGAGTGTCATATAAAGCGAAACGAGCATTTATTTTCCTAAATAGTGCCCATAGACATATATATTCAATCACGTTATGTTAAACAAGGCAGGATATTGAGCAAATACACACTGAAATCTGTGAAGGGTGATTATAAAAAATTAAAAATAAATAAATGACTATTTTTTGAGCTTGGTTGAGTAAAAATGTTAGTTATTAAAATATTTCTTTTGTACTCTTCTATTAACAAAACTATAAAAATTAACTATTTATTGAGCTGGTTGAGTAAAAACATTAATTATTAAAATATTTCTTTTGTACACTTATATGCACACATAAAATTTAATGCTCTATCTATGATACTTCACAAAATACACTGATGGGAAAAAAAAATTCCAACACTAGGAAGGAGCTGTGCTAGATAAACTAAATTTGGTAGGCGTCTTTATACATCTGAAAGATGACGTCGATTCAAATTTCGAGCTATGCGCGTAAGTGTGGCGTTAGTAGCGACACTATGAACATGCAAATGAGGTTTGCTTTAAATAAGCGCTGTGAGGTTCGTAATCGTTATTTACAGTTGAGATTTGACGTAGTGGGTTAATGTTAGTCAAGGATGCCTCTGAGAAGACGAAGAAGCCATTATCAACAGCTCACTGAGTTTGAACGAGGTCGTGTTGTAGGGCTACGAGAAGGTGGGTTTTCTTTCCGCGATATTGCTGAAAGACTTGGCAGGAATGTATCCACTGTGCCTGAGTATTGGCGGCAGTGGGCAAGGGAAGATACTGCCTCATGAAGACCAGGTTCCGAGCGGTCACGTGGTACTACTGAGAGGGAAGACCGTCGTATTCGGCGTATGACTGTGGCTAATCGTACGGCGTCTGCAGCTGAAATTCAAGCTGCAGTTGGCACCACAGTGACACAACAAACTGTTACAAATCGGTTACTTCAAGGACAGCTCCGAGTCAGACGCCCTCTACAGTGCATTCCACTGACTCCAAACCACTGCCGTTTGCGACATGAGTGGTGTCAAGCTAGAGCTCATTGGAGGACGGAGTGGAGATCTGTTGTGTTTTCTGATGAAAGCCGGTTCTGCCTTGGTCGCAATGATAGCCGTTTGTTGGTTAGAAGGAGGCCAGGTGAACGTCTGCTAGTGACCTGTCTGCGGCCTAGACACACAGGGCCTACTCCTGGAGTTATGGTTTGGGGAGCAATTTCGTATGACAGCAGAACTCTCGTGGTTATCCCACGCACCCTGACTGCAAATTTGTACGTCAATCTAGTGATCAACCTGTTGTGCTGCCATTCATGAACGGCATTCAAGGGGGTGTTTTCCAACAGGATAACGCTCGCCCTCATACCGTTGCTGTAACCCAACATGCTCTACAAAGTGTCGACATTTTGCCTTGACCTGCTAGATAATCAGATCTATCTCCAATCGAGCACGTATGGGACATCATTGGACGACAACTTCAGCGTCATACACAATCAGCATTTACCGTCCCTGCATTGACCGCCCAAGTGCAACAGGCATGGAACTACATCTCACAAACTGATATGCGACACAATGCATGCACGTTTGCATGCTTGCATTCAAAATTCTGACGGTTACACCGGTTACTAATGTACCAACATTTCCCATTTGAAATGGCTCTACCTGTGATCTTGAAATTTTAATCAATTAAATATGTTACCTAGACAAACGTATTCCTAAAATTTCATTACTGTACAATAATTTTTTCTTGGTGTTGGGATTTTTTTTTCCATCAGTGTATATTTAATTTTAAATTTAGAGACACTTGGTTTCGAAATTAGATAGAAATATTTATTTTAGAAATGCATTTTTTTCAATACATAATTACAAATATCTGTCAAATAGTACATCATTCAATCATCATAGCTTGAAAGAAATATAAGAAAAGATAAGAAATACATTATTACTTTTTTATTTCATCCTTTTAATAATGCATTGTGTTACGTGTGTTATCCCAGAAATATTCATTCGATCATCATGACTTGAAAGTAATTGTTACTCACCAGTACTGTTGATCATTTTTACTAGTTGGTAACTATAAATTTGACTTTCCTCTCAGTCATATGCGTTATAGTAAGCTTTTTTAAAGGGAAAAAACATATTTCCGAAACGAAGGACAGTTTGAAATTCTGAAGATTTAACTGCATGCTATCTTAATATAGATGTACATGTGTGCAAATACTGATAGACGAATACAATCAGCAGGTATCGAAAATGAGTAAATTTTGTAAACACTACTTAATATACGTAATACCAGTTTCTTTGAAAAATAATAAGATTTAATAAATACATTATTATTTTTGATTTCAGTCATTTAATAGCATATTGAGCTATGTGTATTACCCCTGAAATGTTCAAAAAGATATTCTTTCAAACATCAGTCAAATGTATGAAAAAGTAATCTAAAGCTATAAATTTGACTTTTTATTTTGTAAAATTTTTGTAGTTAGAAGCGTGAAAGTTTGTATTTGCATAGATGAATGAATGCAAGAAAAATATTTTACGAATTGATACTTTTACAATCCAAGGGCTACATAAAAAAATTATTTTTTTTTAATGATCAATCACTGTATATTTCTAAGTATATTCGTATAATTGCTACCTTATTTTATAAACTATGTTATTAGAAATGAAATATTTAAGGAAATAAACGGAAAAAAAGCATTATTCCCCATTTTTAGGACACCCTGTATGTCTGCATGACATCTAATATTAGATGTAACGATCTTGTGCTTATAGGGCATGGTTGTAAATATTTTTACTTCCCAAGATTTCTTTGTAAAACTTTTTAAACATTATAAGACTTTTATTTAATTTATCATAACTTTTTAAACCTACTCTCGTGATGAAAATAATACTGACACACGTTTTACATATCTATTACATTTTCTTTTAACTTCAGGTAATGAATGCTACGAATTTCGATGTGAAAATAATTATTGTATCCATGGCCGCTACGTTTGCGATGGAATTAACAACTGTGGTGATTTCAGTGACGAACTCGATTGTCAGAAGATAGGTAACTACAATAATTAATTTTATTTTTGAAATTAAAAATAAGATTTTTTTTCTGCATCCATTAGTATATTTAGAAGCTGTAGACCACAACAAAGCCTGTCGATACTGCTATGTTCAGTGGTGGCCGGGTGGTCGGCTGTATACAAGTAGAAGAAGAAGTATATTTAGAAGCTGTATTTTGCTGTAAATGAAATATAAAATTATTTATCGTAATGATACTAAAATTTTTATTCAACTCCGTCAGTATCCTGCCTCAGTATTTACTTTTACTATATAAACAGTACTGTGTGAAAACAATATTGTGACTCAATATAACTAATTAGAAATAAACATTAACCTTAATTACATAAAATGCAAAAAAAAAGGAAATTATAAATCCAGCCTGAAGATTTTATTAGGGGTCATTAACCTTAATTACATAAAATGCAAAAAAAAAAAAGGAAATTATAAATCCAGCCTGAAGATTTTATTAAAGGTCACTTCAAGTAAGGATACAAACCAGGGATTTTTTTTTCTGTGAGGGGCCTGACTTTCGTTCAGTTATTGCCCCCTCTTCACCCGAAAATTCCCTCTACAAAAATGAGTATTTTGAAAACAAGAATTAGTACATATAAAATCAAGCATTAAAAAACAGTAATACAAATTTGGTAAATAAAATATTTCAAAAACTCAAATCCAAATCTAAACATATAAAACTGAATACAACAACAGCAAAATACTATGACTAATGCTTATTTCTTGTCTATTTGTCTTACAAACTGTAGATTATGCTGATACTACTTCTTGTCTATTTGTCTCGTAGTATTTTGCTGTTGTATTCAGTTTTATATGTTTAGATTTGGATTTGATTTTTTGGAAATAATTGATTTACTAAATAAGTGTTCTTGTTTCTTAATGTCTGATTTTAATGCCTCTGTTTTATATGTACTAATTCCTATCTTTTAAATACCTCACTTTCATGGCAGGCGTCAATAATTGGACGAAAGTCAGATCCCTAGAAGAACAAAATCCTGATTTGAATTCTTGCTTAAAGGTGACCTTTGATAAAATTTTCAAACTGGATGCAGCATTTTTTTTCTTCATTTTATGTAATTTAAATTTTAGGTTAATGTTTCTTCCTAATTAGGTTAATTTCCTTTGTGTTTCAGAAGTACCAGCATCTGCAAGTTCTAAATATAATGTATACTCTTTTTCTTGAAATTTCTGGCTCAAATTTTTTTTTTCTTTATAGGTTAATTTCATAAAATATTTTGCTTTTTACTGTATAATGCGATTTTTCTTGGATCAATACGATTTATCATAAAAATAAATAAGAATTCAAAAATATGTTAGCTAAAAAATTATTTGATTCTCATGCATTGATTGAAAATGGGAATACATTTCTGAAAGCTTCTCACATCTGGTTTGACCTCAGATGCACTGATTCTACTGCTATACTCTTAATTCAAATTACTACATAATTATTTTAGTATCTTCGGCGGGTCGGATAAAAGAGCATCTCCTGCTGCGGGCTTAGCCACCACTAGTATTGTCAATGTGTATAAGATTTTATAAAATAGTGTGTACTTTATTGTGTTTAGTTCTTCTGTCTATACCTTCTAGTGTTAATAGCCTTATTATCAATAACTACAATGTGAATAGTTACGTATGTAATATAAATATTGATATGTATTTTATACTGCTTAAGAAGAATGCACACACAAATGCAAATTAATCGAGAAAACATAACTATTTTCTCTTATAATTTACCTTTTTCATTGCTCAAACAAAGAATAAAATCCAATGACAAAGATTCAAAGATTTGTTTTATCAAAGATTACCATTTTACCAATGGTGAGCCATTGGTAGAATGGTAATATTTCACTAAACACAAGAATATCACATTGATGGAATGGTAACCTTTCTTTTTTACAATTATGAACCCACATTGATTGAATGAATATCTTTCTTTCCGCATGAAAATCTTTACAAGGCAGTGCCATACTTCTTGTTAGTGTAATGGGATTGTATGTTTTATGTAAGAATTTCCCATTGATGGAACGGTAATCTTTTTTAATCAATTATGAACCTACACTGGTTGAACGAATATCGTATCTTTCTTACAGCACGAAAACCTTTTCCTGGCACTGTAGTAATAATTGCCATGTTTCTTGTGAGTGTGATGGGGCTTGTATGTGGTTTTTGCATTTCTATTTGTATGAGAGCTGTATGGACAGATCTTGTCAGATTATATCTTCTTAGGGATAATCACACGTCTTTGTTCTGTTGCAATCGTAAGTATCAATTATTTTTTAGTACTAGAACTTCACTAAAAATATTAAATTAATTTTTTTGGACTAAAATATTTAAAAACAACAACAACGCAGAAAATTCGCCTCCTAAGACTCATCTCTACCAATAATAAAGAAAAATGTGAATACCCCTCTTTTTGTCTATGTGTTTCGATAGATAAGCCCGACCATTTCACTTATAGCTGACAAATTATGCAAAAATATACTTCGTGACTGTGCACTTCTGAGTGATTTTTAAAAATTAATTAAAAATTTAACTAATTAAAATGGGATTTTAATGTTTCTGCTTGGTAATTTCTAGAAATTTTACTGAAAAAAAATCGCATCACTTTACGATTCAAAAAATTATTCTTTTAATGACACAAATTTCGTGATAGTGTAATTTTTCACTGAATTTTTACAGTTTTCCCATAAAGATTTCTTTCGTATGGTTTTCAAGAATACACTTCATTGTTGCAGATAAAATTCAAATTGTTTCCATCGTTCATACGATATTTAAAACCTTGATATTCTTCCATTGGTGAGGGTTAACAATTCAAAACATAGAAAGTAAAATGTCAATTTGCAAAAGAACACATGAAATTAGACAAGGATTATTCAGGAAAATACCTTTGTAATGACTTTAAGACTTTGTTTTACTGAAAACCATTAAGAATGCTGATGTACATAATAGACAGAGTAGGTATAAGGTTATTAAAGTAATACTGCTTCAATATCTATCACAGTTTGGTGCTTAGAATATTTTGTTGCGGAAATCATGAACATAAAGCTATGAATAAGAAATTTGTTTGAAATTAAGAACAATTAACATTTTCATGAAAAATATTTAAAATTAAAAACAGTCTCCTTATTACAAGCTGGACCGCGATAACCTGGTGATAAGGTTTCAGCTTCGAAACTAGAAGGTTACAGTTCGAGATCCGATTCCACTAAAGCCCTTCATGTAAGAAGTCTGGTTGTGCGCTACATCTGTAGGAGCCAAACGTCCTCTCGATGTTATGGTGAGGAGAGGGGGTACCAGCTCAGATGTCGTCTTCATCATCTGACTACGGTTCAAAATTACCAATCCTGTCCCAAAATAGCCCTAGTATTGCTTTAAAAAGAGACGCTAATATAAATTAAACGAACTGAGCAGAACATGGATTTATCTTCAGAGAAATCTCATTTCTAAATTTCCAGTTAGTTCCAGTTCCAATGCTTCAATTAAAGGTGAAATATTCTTTTGTAATAAGAACAAATACTTGTTTATCTTTACACAACAATCACTCTTCGTTTTATCAATTGAATCAAAGCAAACAAATATCCTTGATATCTGTATTGTATATGACATATAATATTGGTCATCTCAGGGTTTTCAAATTATTTAATACATATCGAAAATAGAGATGATTGAGAAAGATTCACATAAAGGAGATTTTATTTAATGTTTATTTAAGGTAAAAATGTACTGATTAGTGAACTATTATTTTCTACAGTGATTATGAATCTTTAACCCTGCGCAGATCACGCGGATTACAGTAAGACTTTAAGTGAGTTTGATGTTTATAAAATAATTAAGAAGAAGTGCCTTGTTATGTTTAAAGTTGATTAAAGAATGTTGATTAATTATTTTGGAGTTTTATTTTGATTTGAAAATGAACTACAATTGTAATCCGCGCGACATTTTATGTGAATTTATAGAGCGCGACCGGTGCAGGGTTAAGCGGCCTGCCTCGATTTACATATAGTAGAAAACGAAATATTTACGATAATCATATGATTACTGTGATTTTATTTTTCTGACATTTTATACTTGATTATTTATTAAGATGTTTTGTTTGTTTTTTTGCAGGTTTTCGGTTTCGTTCGTGTTCATCTTGCAGTTAAATTTACAAATTCTGTCAAGCTGGTGAAATTTACTGAAGCGTAGTAATATTGCCATTTTGAAGATTGATATTTATTGAACAAATTGTAAATTGCGTTTTTCGTGTATTTAAATCTATTAAAACAAAAAACAAAAACTATGAAGTATTTCTTTTGCCAAAAATTGCAATTAAATGGTAATAAAGTTTTGTATCAGATATCAATATCATTGATTAGATATTATTTATGACTATTAAATGATTTGTGTTGAAATAAATAATTTTTTTCACAATGGTGATATAAAACTTAAGTAACTGTTGAATTTTCTCTAAAGGGTTTTGAAGAAACTTTTATGCCACTGCATGAAATCTAATAAAACGAGATGAGGTAAGATATACGCTGCAGAACAAGGAAAATCTGTATACCTATCTATAATCACGTAGAGCCCGCAGAAGTATAGTTAAACAACATAGCATGGATTCAATTAACGTCTGAAAGTATACTGGTGGCAGTTCACATTCCACAAGGTAGTCAATAAATTCATAAAAATATGATATGAGGGAGCAACACGTTGTAAGGCATCACAGATAATTCAATAATGCTCTCATCTGGTGATTTAGATGATTAATGGAAGTATCTAAAGGGAGTTTTTGGAGCACTCGCTGCTAATTCTCGACGCTTGAGTGTCGCATTGTCCTGTTGGAGTTATCGAAACCCATCAAAATACATAATGGGCAAACATGTGTGTGGACGAACGGTCAGGATGTCTATGTACTGTCACTTGTTAGATTTATCTCTTGATATATCAGGAGTTCCATGTTAGACTAACTGCAGACACTTCATAATATCCCAAAGGGTCTACCAGATTGAACAACCCCTGTTGACATATAAAGTCTATAAATTCACGATTGTCTCTGTGACCATAGATGTTTATCAACCAATACAATTTGAAATGAGATTCCTCAAACAAGATGGCGTGTTTCGAGGTACTAACAGTCTGTTAGCAATATCGGCTGTCCTAGACAAGGTGTAAAACTTTGTACTATGCAATCAAAATCTTGCTATTGGGCTTTATGCTACAAAAGGGCAGATTAATGATGGCCAGTTGAATATGAGCACTTTTAGATGCTATAATATTGAAATCTGTGGAAATTTGAAGAATTGTGTTGCAAATCCATATAGTTTAAAGATTCTTGCTTTGATGGTCCCGTTCTTTCAGTCTTTTTTCGGTAGCACCATTGTTGGAGATTTGATCTTTCAATGGATATTTGATATTCACAATACATTTGTGGGATTGACGTAATAGAAAAGTCAAATTTCACCACTATCTCGATGATACTTTGTTCTATCTTTAGTATGTTGACTATGTTCTTACCTCATTGAAAATCATTTAAATCCTTATAACCTGCCAAGGTAGCAGCAAGAACCCTTCTAACAGCTATGCCAGACAGCTGTTTTCTTATATAGGCATTGTAGATTACATAATGTCACGCTGCTTGGTTGAATAGCTATTTTATTTGCATATACATGTCTGTACCAGTTTTTCTGGCTTCAGTGAATCGTGCAGTTTTATTTCTTAATAGAGAACATCGTTAAATGGAAGATGTCTAGCATAAATCAGATGGAACATGGACAAAAATAATTCTATTTTGACAGCAATAATCGTTTCGTAGTGAAAAAATTTTTAAGAATTGTGCTATGAAACATAAAAGTTTGTAACTATAAATCATTGCTTCATCCAAAATATTCAGGAACTAAGATGGATTTTTTTTATCTTTCTCTAGAATTTTTGTCATCAAAATGAAAACATATTTCATCAATTGGATTATTTATATTATCTTAAAATTATATAATGTTTTAATTTGAGATTACAAACAACGAATGTTCTTAACTACAGATTCTACAGTTACTCAAGTGTTTTTTGATGGCTATTACGGAAATAAGCAAATTGAAAGCTACACAAATAATTATAGTAGTGTTCTTTTATTTCTGAAACTTTTTACCAAAGCGTCAAAACTGTTAATATTAATAATAGAGAGCACATATCAACAGTCGTAGGAAAATAATTGGTAGTATTTAAATGTCAGAACTATTAACACAAAAAGAGAGAGTATATTACCATATAAGAGCAACAGTTTATGAAATTAACACATCAATTTCATGAATGATGTATTCTAAAATAACAAAAACACATACATGAATTTTGTTCGGTAAAAATACAAAAGTAACAAAAAATAATTATATCTTTAACATGAGCCTAAAAAATTAATATAAATTACAATACAAAAATATCAACAGAAATATATAAATTCGATATAGCACTTTTCTGTTCTTGAATCAAAGTCGATTTATGTCAGGCAAAGTAAACAATACATTAGAAAAAAAACATGCTTAAATATTTTAAAGCCTGGATGCACGTCAAATACATGTATCTAACTATTATATTTTCGAGTCTTCAAGTTAAAATTATGCATAATATCTATCAATAGAGAACTTAAAAGTTAATTTATAAAAGTTTTTAAAACAGCTGATGTTTTTTAATCGGAACAAAACTGAATGTATCATCAAATCATATTATAAGGAGATTGATATCTTCTAATCTGAATCCTTATTAAATATTTTAATTATTTTTTTTTCTTAGAAAAACGATGATATTAATATAACATTCTGTATGTTCTGTCACAAAGGTTTTCTAATTAAACTTCTTCGCAAGATTTAAATAAAACAGAAGAAAAAAATATTTTCTGTATCTGTATTATATTGGTAATGTTTACTACTGCGTTCACCTTTTTTCAATAACCTTCCATTATATGTCTTTTATAATGGAGCAGCCGAAGTGGACTAGATTATCTAGAAATCGTAAATTTTCTAAGATAAAATGTCATTTGGCATTTAGTTTTATCAAAAAGCCATATCATTTATAAAGAAATCGAAATAGCGATAAAGAAACAGAAAAATATAGAAACGGCAATGAGAATGTTCATTTATTTACAGTGAATTATTGATTGAATATGCTTTGAAGTTGAGGTAGAATTCAAAAATACTTCCTGTTGTAAAATATTTCACAACGAAATTTTCTCTATATGATAAATATAAATTTGCTGTTATGCTTTACTAAATCAGCATTGCGTATTTTAAAACTCCCCCTTAATACATTTTTATCCTTTATAAATGCAATTTTGCTTCCATTTTTCTGCATTTGAAGATAATAAAATTGGATTCAACTGATTAATACACTTTATAGGCTTTACAAAAAAAAAATCTGGAAGTTTGAAGAGGAATTATAATTTTTTAAATGAAATTTATAATCAGATAATTTTTTAGAAATTGTAAATGCAAGAACAACACATACATAAAGAAATAAACATGAATAATTTCACAAACATACAAAAATAGCTACGATCATTGAACATAAAATAATAATGCTTTTAAATGCCACTAACAAACAAAGTAACGTTAATTTTTCAACACAGATTCAGAGATATTTTACGGAAATTGCAATTCTTTTAAGACTTCATCGCATTTATATATTTCAAGCTCTGTATGGAGGAGGTCTGTCGTATCTAATTTCAACTTTTTGTTGAACATATGGAATTCCAGGAGGCATTGCATAGCTGGGGCAAATGTTTTGATTCTCTGGAGCAGATGCTTGTGCATTCGGAGAATGAAATGGTTGCAGTGTCGAAGACATTGGACTCATGGAGCCGTATGAGTAACCTGGAAGGGGGGTATATCCTGGAAGTGGCGTATATGGGGCATTGGGTCTGTATGGGAAATCTTCGACCAAAGGAAGTTTCATTACTTTATCCCCTTCCGAGCGACAGCAGCAAATACACATAACGACAAGAATAGCAATAAAGCTTGTGATCCCAAGAACAACTGCAGTGATTGCAACAGGTGTTACATCAGCTATTAAAAAAAGTAATAAATTTTATTTACGATACATATCTAAGATCAATTAGTTTACTAAAGAAGCATCTCATTTTCATAATTTAAAAACCATTATTTCTTTTACTCATTTACTGATATTTGAAGAGTCAGATTTCGGATCATAATTTCAAACCAAACGTGAATATCATGAGTCTGACTCCCCAAAAATAGTTAAAGGATTCATTTGCATTGTTTCATAAGAATTTTATTGAGTTGCTTGGGTTCATATTTCCTCATTCTAAATTATATGACAAAGAGTTAATGATATGTTTATTATTAGTGTTAATTTACAATAAGAAACATTTATTACACAAAATATTAAAATTTACAACCGGAGCTTTTAAAAGTAAATGAAATCATTATTTTTAAATGCTATGTGATGTCTGTTGCTAAGAAATTTTCTAAACAATGTTCATGGCAATATAAATATTAGAGATAAAGTCTTAGCATTTTTAGTTGATGCGATAATATTAAAAGTAGAACTCCTTAAGTTGTTGATAAGAAAAATAAATCTATTTTGTTGAAATTTTCATGGAGCCTTGAAAAAAATAAAAATAATGTTGAATTTAATTTGGGACTTGAGCCCTTTTATTTTTTAACGAAAATGGCTTCAATATTCTAATTTCTTTCATCTTTTAATCGACAAAAAAGAGATAAATATTCATTTTAAGTACTTAATTTGAAAATATAAAGAAAACAATGAAAAGTTTGTGGAAATAAAAAAAAATTATGTGAAACATTTTTAATAGAAATTGATTTAAATAAGAATAGTTCTGTGCAAAATTTGTTCTTGTTTCAAATGCTTGTAAGCTAATGAAAAATAGATATATATTATTCAAAAAGCTTGCAGAAATCTTTACAATCATTTTTTAAATTATTGTTCATCATTCTACAAAAAAACCTGTGTCGGAAGTCTCAGTATAATAATTCACTAAATGAGTGTCTATTGTAAAATATAAAATATCTTAATAGATTATCATGTGGACTAACTAATTTGTGGCTTACGATGTTTTATATATTTTCTCTCATTTCCAAGTTTATTTTCAAAAACAAAAGAAACTCGAAATTTTCTTAATATGCATCAAACACCTACAAGATTAATTTATATTAATAAATACCTCTTATTTGTATAGAAAAATCAAAGGAAATGAATGAATTTTGTAGGAAAAATCAAATTACCTTTTTGTCGTGAGGATTCAAAAGAAACAAACTATTTTTGTATATCGAAACAAGAAATACAATAATAAGTTTTTAGCTTACTATACATGATAGTAATATTTTAGTTTTTGAATTTAAGTGTAATTTAAACTACGAGTTTATTTGTATTTTAAATTGCGAATTTTTTGTGTAAGTGTTGTTGACTTCTTGAGTATGTTTGTTGTCGTTAGATGAATGTTTGTTCTGATGATTTACCTAATCTAAATAAGAAGTTCTTGTAAATCTGTTGGTACGTACGACAGTGAGGGTGCTCAGCTGAAGTTTCGTCACTGCCATCTCCGCAATTATTTATTCCGTCACATGTCACTCCAGACCAGATGCAGCGAGTATTGTCACACTTGAATTGCTCAGGACCTGTGCATGTATTTGGCTCTGTATCTGCAAAAAGGATGACAAAAGTACAGCATCAGTTATTATGTAGTTGGTTCAAAAAGTATGCGCGGACAAAAACTTTCACATATGAAGGAACTTCCAATGAGAATTGAGTTCTATATATTAAGAGAATCGATAATCACCGTATACAGTCTCTGGTAGATATAACTATTTGTGCTATCGCGCTTTAAATTTCTGTAAAAAGATAGCGGTATCGATAAGTCATATGACCGACGATTGAAAAGAGAAGTACAATAAAGGTCTTATCACACGGTAAAATTCCGCAAGCACTTTTCCGTTTCTACCCTCAAAAACTGGTCAAGCAAGTTTCATAATCGACAGCTTTTTCTAACCAGTTCGAAAATGTCGTCGAAAATATTGTCCGCAAACGAAATTCAACCAATCATGTGAAACTTTGAAGTGACGTCACTTGCGTTGTCGTTTGCTGACGGAAGGTGCCGAAGATATTTTGCCGTGTGATAAGGCCTTAAGACAGTCAAGGGGAAACGATCAGGACTGCTCTCAAAAGATGTCATTTTATTGCAGTACAATATGTGACCACACAAAGCATCAATTGCACGTAATTTGGTATAGAACTTCCGATAGAATGTATTGAAATACCCTCCCTACAGTTTGTATCTTGCAACCAGTGAGTTTTCTCATTTCTGACCATTGAAGAGACATCTGGCAGGGTACTATTTCAAAATCGTTTGCCTATGTTCAGGGAACCGTCGTTATGTGACTCGGCGATATGAACCCTGATATTTTCTATGTCGATTTCGATAAATTATTTTTTTAATGATACAAATACATCAACAACTATGATGACTATATGGGAAAATAATATGTATCAGTACCATTCTACATGTGTCCATCTCTTTGATTTCGTGAATGAATCTCAAAGGATTTGTTACCTTACTTTTTGAACCAGATACGTTCTATCATGTGTTTCAGCTTTATATTCACAGTCATTATTCAATAAAACATCAGTTCGTTGATATTTGAAACTAATTATTGTATTCTTTGGAATTTCCAAGCTTAGCACATTTGACTAAATTCGAAATCCTGGAAGTACAAGATTCTTTGTATGTTACTGGATTTAAAAAAAGACTTTAAACTGGATTTTAAAAAGACTGGGTTAAAAAAAAGACTTTAAAAACTGGATTTAAAGAGAGACTTTAAAATTACAATCTGGTACAAAAAATATATCACCGAGCTAGTTTTTATTTCATTTCATTAATTTTTGATACTTTAATCTCATTGCTGTTGAATTGAGCATAATGATGCATTAAGGCAATAAAATTTTGATCTTAATTTACAAATTTTCTTAGATACAAAGAGAATTGTTCTTATTTGACATTGTATTCGTGTTCGGATCATTTTCATCAAGATGGAGGGGAATATCTCGATTTGAAAACGTCTTATACGTGACACCGGATTTAAGATATACCCCATCCTTCTAACCCGGTAACCAAAACTTTTGGATTGGACAAAGCCTTTTTCATAAGTATTACTGCATTTAAAACGTAATATACACTTATGATTTGCTTAACTAGATAAAAATTCATTTAAATTGAATACATATACTCTTTCCAAATGATTTTGATTTTGTTGCTGTTATTACTTATGGCACTTTACAAGCCCGTTGACTGAAAGCTGTCAGTGATTTAAGTCGAAATGAGTTTCTCTTATTCAGCAGCGCCAACTAGGGCCAAGAGTATGACTTGACTATTTCATGCTTCACATTCGCTTGCACAATCGCTTTTTAAACGGGGGCACATTCATACAACTCACGGATAGAATACAGAAGAACAACCACGCCCGAACTGGGACTTGAACACAGGACGCCAAATACACGCTACCCCGATGCCAGGACACCGGTGGTTTTGATTTTTCTTTTATATATCAAATACATTTTTCGAAAAAGAAACAGGTGATGAGGTTGCTGAAAATTTAATCTTTATTCTATTTCATGATTATTAAGGAATCAATTCAATTTTAATATATTAAGATTTTTAAAAATCCATGAGCAATGAGAACAGCCGCAGGAATCAGGAAACAGAGGACATGAAAACGCATTCAGAAATTCCATAGAATCAAAAGCGGATCTACCAAAAATTTAGTTCAGTTATCAATTTTATTTTGATGAGCGCAATCTCTGAGAAGATTGGGCAACGAAAACACACCCAAATCAGAAGTTAAAGTTTGAATTCGCGTGATTAGAAAATAAT
This sequence comes from Argiope trifasciata, assembly GCA_026543055.1. Lineage (NCBI taxonomy): Eukaryota > Metazoa > Arthropoda > Arachnida > Araneae > Araneidae > Argiope > Argiope trifasciata. The sequence goes on along the minus strand of JAPMOQ010028746.1, from coordinate 2,307,564 downwards.
TAATTTAAAGAATCAGAAAAAATGACATACTTGTCAAAAATAATTTTAATTATCTTACCCAACTTTGTGACTGTAAATATAAGCCTGAATCCATTGCTGAAGCCCATTCCTCCTTCCGAGGTGTGATACAGAAGTCGGAGTTCACCATCTGAGAAATATGTCTTGCCGTTCACTCCAAGTTCCTGCAAACCACAAAGTCTCTCTCCTCCGTCATCTTCACTTTGAGTGAATATCTAATGGATATGTCATGGATGAAATGGGAGTGACCTATTTTTAGAGGATAGTAGGCACGTTTTTGCATCTTTATAGTTATAAACCAGGAATAAAGATTGCAAGAATAGATGCATTATAGGCGATAATAAAATTAAAGCATTACATACAAGACGTCCCAAAAAAGGAAAACAAACAATTTTCATTAAATACTGCAGATAATTGTACGAAAAAAATTTTACTTTTTTAAAGATAAAAATAAAAATGAAAACTTTAAAAAAAATTCCCTTTACTTATAATCACTTCCAAAAATACATTTACTGACTCAATCAACATAAAATAGAATTATTTACGCCATTTAAAGATTACTTCTAATTGAAAATATATGCTTCTCTCTAATGGTTTAAAATTAGCTAGAATTTGTACGATTATAGAAGTGATCAGCCTGTATGTTGCAAAAAAACTGAAAAGAAATTCAACTAAAGAATAACAGTTGGCAAATTTTATTGAAATTTTACATAATTTTTTAATTACTCTTCGAATATATATTAGTGAAAATCTAAAAATGGTACAATAAAAGTTTTCTCAGCTCTGAAATTTTAGTTGGATACGGGTCTCTTTTTAAGAAATTCATATATTGAATACCAATGAATATTTCACAATAGTAAAAAAATGATTATATTATTTATGCAATACTTACTTTAATATAATCTTTACAGCCTTCGTGATTCCTGAAATCGACTCTAAGCATCGTTATGATGACGCCATAACCCTCTGGAGGCATTAGCTTGAGGAGGCAGTTTCTCCCCATCCGTGAATAAGTTCCAAACCTATTGGGACGTAACTCTCCGACAGAATCAGGTCCAGAAGAAGGAAGTCTGAAGTAAACTTTTTGGAATTTGTTTGGAGATGTACATTCATCTTCGACATAATCTAAAAAAAGACGATTTCGTGAAAATTAGAGCTTCTGTTTTACTTTATTAAATATATATATATATATATATATAATTTTTCGGCGTATACAAAGAGAAAAAGAAGTGTAAGTTACATCCCGGTGTAACATTTCAACATCATGATTACTTCCCAGTGTAATTATGTGTCGGTTTAATTTACATCTCTGTGTAATTACGTCCCGGTTTAGTTTATATCCTGGTGTAAAGCTATCACACATCTTACTCAATACTTATAGGTATAATATCTTAAGATCCCTGCTACGTCCTGATGTAATCATGTCCCGGTTTAATTTATATGATTACATCCCTACGTAATTATGTTCCAATTTAATTTACATCCCAGTGTAATTATGCCTAGATTTAATTTCATACTTGGGTAAAGCTATCTTATATTTTACTCGGTACTTGTAGGTACAATATCTTAACAACCCGGTTACATCCTAGGGTAATCATATTACGATTTAATTGACAGCCCAGTGTAAAGATATGGGACATCTTGCTGAAGCTGCCATTGTTGCATTGTTAGCCATTACAACAACGCAACATTCTTTTGCAATTACTGCATCACTATAGAAAGAGAAAAAAACAGTCAATGATGTAGACATTTTGCTGTCCTTCTAAAACCTGGACATTTTAGTTCCCATTTCTAGATATTTTCAATTTATTCAAGATGTTAAATGGTTTATTTTATATTCTTATTTATTTCAAGAACTTCGCGAAAAATGTATGTTTTTATTTGTTCATTAGTCATTCTTCATGTCTATTATTTGTCTGACGAGCAGTGTTACTCGGCTTTTAAGAGTGGCTAAATCATTAAGCATGTTTGGGGTTATTTATTGTTCAAAATGATCCCATTATCAAAAATCGCAAGGACTAAGGTCAGGTTAGAGTAATAATCTCTTAATAATACGTATTCATACAACTCTTTCCAAAATTTATGTTGTAAATGTAAAAAAAGAGCATTTAAAATATATATTAAATCTTAGATAATTTTTAAAACATATTTTCTTTTTCAAAATCATTTCACAATGCCACTGTTGCTTCTAATGTTAGAAAACTTTTATTATTTTATTCTTTATGAATCAAGTTTCTCGTGGTTTACTTAATTTGTGTTGGGAGTACTGTTGCTTTTGTTCCTATACATTCCTCAATTAGGCTTTAAACAATTATTCTTAAATTATGGCCACCGAGTAGTAATAAAGACCTTTGAACATTTCAATTCCCAAGGATAATGATTTTGCTATTCTAAAAAGTGATTTACCTATTAGAGTTTTATTATGTTTCATAGATTGATAACCTTATCATGTAATTCTTCAATTATCATAACTTTAAACCTGATCACTGCACTGAAGTATGATTTTTAGATTTTACATTCTTTGTAAATGAGCTTTAACCACTAAACGACTCCAAAAATTGAGTATACAATATTCATAATCTTTCTTATGCATCTAAAATATCCCCATAAAATGTTAATTTAAAATTATGCTTGTAGAAATGTTAAAATTTTCATTAGAGATTGCATTAAAAAAAGGATTTTATTGATAATAAACTGATAGCTCCGATTTTTCTCTACGTAAATCTCAGTCGTGTCCGTTGTTGTTGTTGTCAACAACAACAACGGACGTTGATGTTGTTGTTGTCGTGTCCGTGTTTTTCACGGAAAAGGGGTGCAGTAGCTTCTGAGGGTAAAGACCCCTGAGCACCCAGAGGGCAGAAGTCCGACTTCTAGCTCACACACACGACACAACCCTTTTTAGGGGGTGGTCGAATTCATTCATACACTCATTCATCCATCAGCAAGTCGGAATTTTAGATACAAATCAGAGACCGACTCATCCCTGATTCAGTACCCCCCAGAAGTATAGTTTTGTTATGGGAACTTGGAGGACTTTGCAGTCTCGACATATTTAACGTGCCCCAACTGCCATTAGCCAACACGGCGGTCTTTGGCCAAGACAAGAACAGAACCCGCGACCTTTCGGTTACGAGACTGATGCTCTACCAACCAGGCTACCGCGGCCTGCAAAATTGAATATACACTGCATAAAAATTTCAGTCTGGACACCTTTGTATTTCCTTAAATGAACTAATATAATAAAATTGTCATTATTTAATATCATGTCATTATCATATGTCATTTTAAGTTAATATAAAGAAACTTGTAATTCGAATGTTTGAAGGAAATAAATTTCTGCGAGAAACTGCATGCATAGATGCATACGAAAAAATCATTCAAATATGTAAAAAATTTGGACTAATGAAAAATGGCAGTGATAGAAAAAGAAATCCCAGTTCAACACTAAAAGGCATAATGAAAAAAGGCA
>JAPMOQ010028746.1:2268243-2301489 GCA_026543055.1 Argiope trifasciata | reverse complement strand
TATATAAACCAAAGTATGCTAATCATGAAATATTTCTAAGAATTTTTTGTTTGTTTATATGTGTATTTGCGTATTCCAAAATCGCTACAATTTTAATAGTTCTTTATATCTATGCAATTACCACATACCTTTCGTCGTGCCTTTCTCCAAGATACAATAAAGAATAGGATCTACGTAATCGATGCAAAATTCTCTAAGATATATATTTAAATGCAGTTATGTAATTGCGAATATATTATTTTAGGAATTTTGGATTCGCTATTATGAACTAAACCTAAATAAATCCAGTTTTACGATCAGGAATATATAACTATTTTATGAGTTTCAGATTCAGTATTGCAAACCATAAAGCAATCAAGTTTCCTCTCCCATCCGTTGTATACAATAAAGCATTTTTCAACCGTTGTATACAATAAAGCATCTTTCATCCGTTCTATACAAAAAAAGCATCTTTCATCCGTTGAATACAATAAAGCATTTTTCAACCGTTGTATACAATAAAGCATCTTCCATCCGCTGTATACAATAAAGCATCTTCCATCCGCTGTATACAATAAAGCATCTCCCATTCGTTGTACAATAAAGCATCTCCAATCCGTTGTATAATAAAGCATCTCAAATCTGGGACTACTTGCAATGCAATAATTATTTTTGAGAAAATAAAGAATTCTTATGCATGATTTGCAAAAACCGTTGTGCATCACATTTACCCTATTGATTAGAACCGTTTTAATACCATATTTAGCTGCTCTCAATTATACTTAAAAACAGTCATAATGATTTGCATTTTTCTTGCATTAAAAGCAACTAAATAAGAATATCTTCAAATTTTCACATTTTTGAAAATAAACATTGCTTGCATTGTAATTTCGAATAATTAGCTCATATAAAAACAGTTTACAGCATTTGGCATGGATTGCCACTGTTCTGTAACTGTTCTAGAAAGTAATATTAAGGTTCAAGGTCAATTCGAAAGAAAGATCCAGAAATGATGCAAATATGAATGTGACAGTTGTTAACAGTTATATTAAAGGGTAACATTAGTTGCCTATTGATGTCATCGAAATGGTATCATAAAGCATAATAAATTATATGTCATATAAACGATGATTCAATATATGGTACACACTAGCACAGATGATGAAAAACAACCATAGAATATGAAGTAATCTGATACAACAACGCAGCCAAAAATTCATAATCATACTTGCTATAAATTATTTCGTAACATACTGAAATAACATTCTGAATAAAAATTTTTAACCTTTTGATCTACTACATTATTTAACTTCCTTATCGGATGTCTTATTTGAGCCATAGTAATTTAAATCCAATGAATGAAAAGGTCAAGTGTGATACGTAAATGAATCCAAAATATTGTTTTTATCTTTTGAATTAACTTCTATTTTGATTTAATTACTAATTTAAATATCAAAAGTTTTGTAATTCAATGCACAAGTCTGGCGCGTTATTGAACTCAAAGAGATTAATATAACACAATACAAACAATTTAATGAACTCAAAAATGTAACATCATTTAAAACTAATAATTAATGCTTACATTTACGATAGGCAACGACGAATTGCACTCCGAAAATTCCCAGGAAAACAATAGGTAACACCAATTGCGATGACTTGATTATCATCTTAATAACAGTCTATAAAGTATTCCGTTAACTTGAACACAAGAGAAGTCGAGAATGAATTCTTAAGTTACAAATCAATCTTAAGAAAGAGATATCAGTGTTGGTTGGTCAAAAAGAATAGAAGCACAAAAAGAGCGTGAAACATCTAACCACTGTTTCGACCTCTGGACTTCTACAGGTGATAAGATCCAGTTTGCTGTTACCTCTGGCGTAAATTTTTGTTGACTTTTCGCTTGTGATTAAAGAGGGATCAGTCTCTTTAGAGATAGACACGAGGCGAAACTGATGTCTAGAGTGCTAAAAACACAATACGTCTTCAACAACACAGCCTCTCATAAAGTCAACAAATTCGAGTTGTCACTAAACTGTTTCACCATCGAACAGATTAGAGAGCTTGCACATTTCTGTTTCCTCAGATGATTATAATATCCATTTGTGGGGGAGTATTTTCGGCTAGGTTGTTAAAAGGTAATCAACCGAGATAATTAAATTGCGTATTATATATATAGTATATATTTTCACATCATAAGTAGCTCTTTCAGATTATTATTTCACCATAATTTCTCATTGTCTATTATTACCTCATCATCTCTATCATCAGTGGCGCTGGAATCCTTGAACTTCAGCCACATAACCACATATAATAGTGACATATGTATGGTATTGCGTAAGAATTTAATATCTCGTCGATGCTAATTTCAGAATACCTCTAATAGCTTAAAAGTTAAATTGAAAATTGAACTTACTGAACATGTCTGATCTTGGTTAAAACTAAACAAAAGGCTGCATTATCATTAAACATATTTAATTAATTTTTGAAACAATGCAACCATGACCCGTTTCTAATTAGCTTCGTTTAATAAAATAACGATAGAAATGAAGAAAATTGCTATTTATAAATTAAAAGCAATCTTTTCGGATGATTTAACCAAATACACAAGAAAGTAACAATATTTAAATTGCCAATTTTATATTACCAATTTCATATTTCTATAGTTTATTATTCGAGCAGATCATAACCATAATCCGAGCAGGAAAATCACACCTATTGCGCATCTAAAATGTTAGTCAAAATTGAATGAAATATATTTTGTAAAATTTTCAAGAGAATACGAATTTCAAATTTGAGAGGTCTTTGTACATTCTCGTTAGTTAAATTTATGACTAAGTGATCTTCTGAAAAATTTTTAAAGGATGTAAGAGTATCAAATTCACCACATGCTCAATTGGGATCTTGATCCTAGGAATTTCAGTTTTGAAAGTAACAATTTGTTTTTAACCGAATTTTGAAAACCTATTAAAATATGTCAAGAGTAGTTATTTGTATTGTTTTTAAATATAACTAATCTTAAGAAAACCAAAAAAAAATCTGTTTAACTCATTGACTAGAATATTAGTCTTACGCCAGTTTAAATACAAATTGACTCATTTTAGATCGACTAGTAATTGGATGGGATCTCAAAAATCGAAATTTAACGAATATATTTTAAAACGTAAGAGTAAATGGAAAATTCTGATTCACGCACTTGGAGCTGGTGATTAGTTAAAAGGTTTTGGGGCCATCTTTTAGGAATAGCATGCTTTCTAGCATACATATTCAACTTAATCCGAATAAACTGATTACTGGGTCGAGATAGTCTGTTTGGTAGGAAGCCGGACTCGCATTCCTTCAGTTGTAAGTTCGAACCCCGCCGTCCGAAGAATCTTAGCGTGTGAATGGCGGCTGGCGCGCATATAAATCTGTCATGGTCACAAAGTCCTTCATGTCGTGAGTAATACCACTAGGATTACTGATTCAGGGTTGATCATTCTCTGATCCAGGTACAAATTACGATCTGTGAATGAAATGTATGTATGAAGTCAGCCCAGTAAAAAGGGTTGTGACACGTCAGTAGCTAACACGTTTTCTTCTCCTAGATAGCGCTATTGGAAAAAACAAGAGACGCAAAATTCGTATGAAATCGCAATGGCTTTTTAGCCAGCGAGCTTATCAATGACTAATGCCATTAGAAACAACAACAGCAAACTGCTTACTTCTGTTTTTCCTCTGCAACTTATTACCTCAAACTGAGTAGATGTGCTTACGCACTAAGGTTCTCCATGCATCTAATTCAAGAATTAAATGATGATCCACCCGAAATTTGTTGAGTAATTAGGTGTTAAAAGGATGTTTCGATTAAAAGGTTAAAAACAGTCAAACTTTTCTTAAAATGTGAAAGAATTTATAGGATTCCCATACATATATTGTAACTAAATAAATAATTTCCATATTTTTTAATTCTTAAGTTTAAAACATGCAACATGTTAAAGAATTTTTTATATATATAATTTTAGTACAGTAATATTTTTAATTTCCTCAGAAGTTAAGTTATTCTGCTGTGTCAGTTTTTATTTTATTTTGAATCTATTGAATTGTCGATATGTGCATCGTTGTTCCAGAATGCGAATCAGTCGATAATGCAAAACTGGGGAATCAGTTTAGACAAGATTGTTGTTTCTCACGAACGGAAGGATTTAGAAAGTTGTGGGCCGCGGTAGCCTGTTTGGTAGAGCGTCAGTCTCGTAACCGAAAGGTCGCGGGTTCTGTCTCGTCTTGTGCAAAGACCGCCATGTTGGCTAATGGCAGTTGGGGCACGTTAAATAGGTCGTGACTGCAAAGTCCTCCAAGTTCCCATAACAAAACGATACTTCTGGGGATACTGAATCAGGGATGAGTCGGTATCTGATTCGGATCTAAATTCTGACTTGCTGATGGATGAATGAGTATATGAATGAATTCCACCGTCCCCTAAAAGGGTTATGTCATGTGTGTTCGAGCAAAGTCGTCCTTCACCTGAACGGTGTTCGTTAACAACGAAAGGCGCACACCACAGCCTTAATTCGAAAGAGCTCTGCTCATTCGGGCTTGGTATGACCAAATGGCATTAGACGACAACAACAACAGAAAGTTGTGAAGCACCCACTTTACAATCCGAACTTAGCACTCACAGATTTTCATGGGGACCCGGGAAGAAGTACTTTAGTGATCGGACGTTTGTCTCTGAACTTTGATTTCAAACGGGCCGACGGCGTTCTAGGCGAACGGATTTTCAAACTGATCCATTACTAGGACAAACGCCCCAACGTAAATAGAAATAATGTCAAAAAGTAATAAATTGGCAATACTTTCATTTGCGTTTCATATTCATTGCATCTTTTTATTATTGTGTTCAAAAGAGAGTGTGCTGATGGTGTCCTGGCATAGGGGTAGCTTGTCTTCTCCGTTGTCTGTGCGTCCCAGGTTCGAGTCCTGGTTTGGGCATGATTGTTCTTCTGTGTTAGTTGTATGAATGTGCCCCCCTGTAAAAAGGGATTATGCAAGCGAATGTGAAGCATTAAGTAGTCAAGTCGTACTCTTTGCCCTAGAGTTTGCCCACCTAGCTGGTGCTACTGAACAAACAAGAGACGCTTATTTCGGCCAGCTGACAGCTTTCTGTCAGCGGGCTTGTTAAGTGCCATAAGTAACAATAACAGTATGTGTGTTAAGTCTGACATTCCTTAGTAAAAATGTCTTTTGTTCGATTTTATGTTTCGAAATTTATGAGGAAAAATGTTAACATCTCATCTAATTTTTAATTAACTGAAAATCCAATTAGAATTTTGCAAATCCTTTTCTTAGTGAACATCCATTTCCCTAAGAAGTAATTACAAAGTAACGGACACTTTAACGGAATGTTCCATTCAATGCGTAGCGTTGAAATTTGAGGAACAAGTCTTCTCAAAGTTTTTACGCCCAGAACATTCATTTTCAACTTTCATCGAAACCACAATCGTACTTAACCATCTAATCAATAAATGCTAAATATGCTATTATAAATGATGAATCAGGAATGCATCGTTAGATGGTAAAAAAAATTGCTTTATTTAAAATGTTTTCTCAAATCTCGTTCTGAATTTTCCAAATTACTTAACTGAACAATGCCATTCCTCAATCAATGAAAAAAAGTTCTCATTTTCCGGAATAACCGCTGTCATAATAAGTATTCATTGTATCCGACTATTCCGAAATGTGTGGTAGAGGGTTAAAAATAGATTTGAATTCAATGATGGAGATAGCGCTATTACAATGTCTGTGTCCTACGGAAGCTAGAATTACGTAAGCTGGTAAGTCTATATACAACACAAACTGATCCCCCCTCGCCGGAAGGCACACGGAGAAACTTGAATGACCGGATCACCGCAACAGCAATTCTTGAGGGAACTGTGGTTGAATCCTAAAGGTCATCACCGGCCAAGGTACAACCCTTCCCTAAGGAAGTACATCACGCACCCCCACAGGGGGAGAGAACCAACCACCAAACCGGGAGCTTCTCTTTCTCAATTACGAGATGTCCCCCGTATTACCTGACCTTAGTACATAAAAAATAATAGATGAACCTCTAGACAGTTATTCACATTTGTACACTATTAATTTCTTAATATAATTTTTTGACAACACAAAATGTGAGCATCATTTGTTTTATTTTTTATTATAAAATATTAAGTTTTTTTTATTATTGTAATTAAATTATTATTTAAAATGAGAATTAAAAATTACATTTTATTTTAAATCTACAACTCTGGGAATTCCCAGAGTAATGCTCACTTTCAAATAATTTTTATTAATGTAATTGAGTGCTATGACTCATAATTATCGATTTCTATCCAAATGATGTAATAGATATATATGCTACGATATTGATTGTACTTTGATTCCATGAAACCTAAAAAAAGAGGAAACATGATTGTTGAATTAAAAATTAAAATTTAAAAGTATCTTCTTTTCGTCCACGCATCTGTTAAAATAGATTTATATACATCTATAAACTTATCCATCACCCACATTTTAATTTTGAATTTAAATGTTATATCAATTTTATTTTTATTTATCGAGTGAAAATATTAAATGATTTTATAATTATTTATTTCAAATACAGGAAATTTGTGTTTCGCATAAGGAAAATTCATATAAAAGTCCTAAAAACAAATGTCCTATATGCAAAGCTTTTACAATTATCTAATCGATTTGTTTAATTGGTTACATCACAAATTTGTCATTTCGACGATGTAGCTGAATACTGTTGGGATAAAATGTTGTCGTTAAAGCTTTTCATGATAAATGTTTAATTGAAATTAGAGCAAAATAATTTTTTCGTAAAATTTCAATTCCTGAGTTGACTTATTTCGTTGAAAATAGAATGATAATCAACAATGTTAAATCTAGTGTTAAATGTAAAATTTTATTTCGTAATATACCGCACTTCTAGTCTTCTCGGTGTTATGATTTTTTTTTTCTTTTTATAATTTATTTTTCTTGGGATAGATGTTATTCGTTGAATCAGAAATCTTGAAACCGTCTCTATGAATTTCTATATTCTTCAAGAGCAATTCCTTAAAGTAATACAGAGCTTAGAGAAATTATTTCAACCTTCATAATAGAATATCACTGCTTATACTTGAATATTTTCTAAGGTTTTAAGCTCCAGAAAAGCAATCCCTCAAAGCAATGCAAGATTGTAAAAAATGCTGCACAAATCTCATTGTATAGATTACTGAAGTTAGTTTAGTAACTTACAATGTTTCAACTTCCTTAGTTTGCTTCTAACTACAGTAATGATTTAGGAAACTGTAAATCATGTTTGCTAAATATGAGAGTGAAAAATTACTGAACAGTTATACTTGCCCATCACAAACTAAAATTTTTTAAACTAAGTGCGATATCTATCATGTGATACTTAAAAGAGTTGATGAAACAAGATTATGGCAATAAAAATCTGACTTTTTAAATAATAGTTAGTGGCAAAATGTAATAAATACATTCAGTAAAATTGTACATGCATGGAGAAGTAATATAAACAAATTTTGTACGTATTCTGCACAAATGTTCAATATGCATTTCTTTTGCAGTACGGCATACATCAAGTCTGAAATAATTTTTTCCTAAACTTTCAGAAACATGTCTGTGTCGATGCTGGCGTTAGCAGTTGTGATACGGCTTGATGTATACCGGTGTGTCTTCAGGTCCAAATACCATGACTGATTTAAAAGATTGCATCACAGCTACTATCGCCATCATGCATACAGACATGCTGTACAAAGTGTGGCAAGAATTACATTTCAGACTTGATGTATGCCTATAATAAAAGGAGCTCATATCGAACATTTGAGATGAATATATTCAAAACTTGCATACATTACCTTAATGAAAATATTTATGTTTTGTGTTGTATATCTATGAAATTAGTAAATCTATGAAACACCTATGAAAAAGATGTTTAAAACGACGTAATCTTAAACGATTTCATCTACTAATATGCTTGCATCTAGTTTGTAATTATTATTAATTCGTCGTATTATTAGTTGTATTATAAATTTTTATAAATAATGATTATATTTTAAATCCTTCAACCATTTGACAAGAGAAAAATAGTAATACAAATTTAATAATCCGGAGAAGGCAAAAAGATGTAGATGCTCCTTTCAAATTTATGTAGATTTAATGTTAACAATTTTTCTAAGTATTGTACAAAAATCTAATCTTTTAAAAGGTGCTGATTTATAAAATAGAGCATGTTTTTTTTCACCAAATTTTAATGTTTTTAATATGTATGTTTTCTTGCCAGTGATAACACTAAAGATTTATTTATTTAATATAATGTCATGATCATGGCCTTGAAATAGCAAATATATAACTCTTTGTCGTTATAATTTCTTCAGCTTCTTAAATAAGGCCTATTGTCGTCAGAATTATTGAAAATTAAAAGTAATACACAATGTAAATACCAAAAGAAATATTTAAATAAGAACTTAAACTCTATTTTCATGCTAATAAGTCAAAAAACAATGCTTTATAATGTTACATATTAGAAAAGTAATTGTAATCGTCTAAGTACTTCAAACAGGAGTGTAAAAAGTTCACTGCGAATTAAAACAGATTTTTGTTCTTTTTCTCCCATCAAAATTTTAATAGAAAGCATGCCATACTTAGTGTTCGACTATTATTTCATTCCATATAAGAATTTAAAAGAAACTGATATGCTTAAATGTGCCCAAGTAATTTTCGCTTTTTAAATTAGTTTCATCTCAGAACCTACTGCTATCAGTATCAAAAATTTTGAGCTTTTTTTTATGCATCCATTGTAGGAGAACAAACCATTTTTCAAAATTGAATTATTATGATATATTGTTCTAGTATCAGAATGAGAACCTATTTTACCAGTTTTATTTATTTATTGATATGTTGAATAAGTTCTCTGTTTTTTTTTTTTTTTTTTTTTGAAATTAATACTTTATGTAAAAAAATCATCAAAAAGCATGTTACTGAAAGTATTGTCCATCACTAGCCACTACTTTTCCCCATCTTTCTGACAGCGTTTGAATTCCATGTCGGAAAAGCGACGCGTCTTTTGAGGCTATCCAAGAATCGACCCAATTTTCGGCGTCTTCATAAGAACCGAAGTTCTGCTCACCCAGGCCATGTGTCGTCGACCGGAACAAGTAGTAGTCAGGAGGGGCAATATCCGGTGAATACAGTGGGTGGGGTAGAACTTCCCACTTAAATATGGTAAGTTAATTAAGTATGTTTCCAAGTAGGTTTTTATCTGTTTTGCAACATGTGATCGTGCGTTATCATGCTGAAAAATGACCTTGTCTTGACTCAGATCGTATAGTGGTCACTTTTCCCTTCAGTGTTCGACTTAATTGCTCCATTTGTAATCAATAGCGATCTCCTGTGGTGATTTCATTTAGTTTCAGCAGTTCATAATAAATTATACTCAGCTGATCCCACCAAATGCACAGCAGAAGCTTGGAACCTTGATATTTTTCTTTGCTGAAGATGTTGATGCATGGCCGAGTTTACCCCACGCAAGTTACAATCCTTACGTTTTCAGCCGTTCATACGTGAAAAGATGCCGTTCGACGTCTCTCTGTTTCAATTCATATGGCAGCCAATTACTTTGCTTTTTAATCATTCCTAATGCTTTTAAACATTTTGAAATTGCTATGTAATCAGCTTCTAATGATTCTGCAAGATCACATAGCGTTTGGTGTGAGTCTTCATGAAGTAGTTTAGTCGTCTTCAAACTTATTCGGCACGACAGGGTGCGGGTTCCTTATCTTCAGGATCAAAATCATTATTAAACTTTGCAAGCTGTTTCAGACCAAGCATTGCCGCCGTAAGTCTCAATTCTGTGAGCTTCAGCTGCAGATTGTTTTGAATAAAATAGTGCAGTAAAATTCCTCGCAAATACTTCTTTTTTGGCACGAAATTTGACATATTTAACGCAATGAAATGTAAAGTTGTTTACACTTCTGCGAAATAATCTCCATTGAGTTTCAAGCTTGCTTATAGTATTTGTAAATAGATGTGCCATTATCATGAACTAACGCAATCAGTTTCGGTAACGCCATCGGTTCGAAAACAGCGAGAACTTATTCAACATCCTCTGAAATAATTCTCTAAATCTTAATATAAATAAAGTCATTCTGGATATGACCTAATTAATGCATATATGCTCCATATCTCATTCTCTTTAATGAAGATGAATTTATACCTCAACAGATATATTTATATATAATTTTGATTAAAACTTATCCATATCCATTGTTTATCTTCTAACGATTTATAATATATAAAATAATAAACGACGAATATAGAGATTTAAAAATTGTTTATTAAAAAATGTAGGATAAGAAAATATTGAGAAACTGCTCAGCTTATTAGTTATTATTTAATGAATCTACATTCCTCTTAACTTCTGGCAACAGCTATAATAAAATGATAAAATACACAAAAGTAGCAGATGATACAATTCTAATCAGTAATATTCATCAATCAAAGAAATGAACAATGAATAAAGATATTATCTCTCTTTCATAATTTGTTCTACTATGATTTTTGATTGATAAATGTTTCGCTATGGGTCAATTTCTCAATTTTATATCTTCAATGTGACTGCTGGAAATATCCTTCAAAGCGGAAAATAAAAAAAAAAATCCCTTAACCCTCTCTATGCCAGCATAACAATTATTTAATAATTTTTTTATCTTAGCTGGACGTGACAAATATGTGAAGAGTTATTCATCATCAATTTTTGGTAATTTTTTGTATTAAATCGTATTACATATAAATGGGTAATGCTATCAGACAATATAATTGTTAATTTTCTTAACTGGGGCAATTTTTATTTCGGAAAATACTGATGTGATAAGATTGTTTTAGATATACGGATATATTTGATTGATTGATATATTACATTGATTTTGTTATATTTGATTGATTGATATATTATATTGATTCTGATATATTTGATTAGATGTTGCTTTTAAAAAGTTCTAAAATCTTAAAGAAAACATTCAAGGTTAAGTTTTTTTTTCTGCAACACTTCGAAATTTCGAGATATTTACCGTTCTTTTAAATTTAATTAATTTCATTGATAACAGATATCATAGGCAAATAATAAAAACCTGTTGTAACACGCATATATATATATGACTGCGAAAACCTAATAGCGAATGTATTATGATAATGTTCTCTTTTTGATACATTTTTCTCAAATTATCACATTAACACTTTGCTGTCAGAAAACAGCGACTAATCAAATTCGAAAAAATGACTCGTTTTAAATAGAGGAGACTGTAATTTCACCTATATGACAAATTAAGTATAAAAATTGGAGTTACTGCAATAACTGCATTTGCCCTTTAGGCGTGCAAAGATATAGAAAATCATGACTACCTGTAAATATTAAAGTACCATTCCTCACTTAATTGCGAATATGATATGATAATATAAATATTTGAACTGATGAAAAATATTTAAAAGTATTGCTAAAGATTGTTTCTTCACTGCAAAAAAGTTTACTGCAAACGTGAAAAAAAATTAACTAAACAGACACCATTCTACAACCAAATTCTTAGACCGTCAGACGTTTTAATCATTATTACACATTATCTAACTAGTTTGGATGTTAAATATTTGTATTTCTTTATATTCTTTTTAGTAGCATCCACTCTATTTCCAAATCTATACAAATTAGGTTATTTGCTTAAACAAAAAAAATGTTCCCATTGCAACAATTCAAAAGAAGTATTTTTGAATATACACTAAATGACGAATTCATAAAACAATGACCTAATACTAACAATCAATTTCTTTTTCATTTCTTGACCTTCTTCAATTTCTCAATGAACGGACCTATTTTTTATATTGTAAAGGAAACGTACATTCCAAGGTTTCCTTTTCTTTCTTTCACTGACTATAAGGTGGTGGAGGTTGAGGTACTCCATGTGGATAGCATGGATTTGTAAATCCTCCTTCCGATTGCACAACTTTGGAATGCTGAGGATAAGGAGTACTTGGACCGGCAGGATTCTGGCATATGAAATATCCGGCGGGATGCACAGCTTGGAAAGGTGCTAATCTAGAGGTTGGTTCGTCTACATCACTCACAGAATCTGTGTCTATAAGTCTTCTTCCTCTTCTTCGAGATACTAAAACAGCAGTACTAACGATAATGCATACAACGAGGACACTCAAAGTTGCTATGTAGACAGTATCCATTTTCTGTAAGTACCCCAGTGGATTTGAATCTAAGTAAGACAATAACTTATTAGAAGAAAATATATTACATAATCTGATTGAATAAGAAAACTTATATTTTCTTGAAATTTGTTATAATCTGAGGATTTGTACCCTTTAATAAAAAAAAATGTTAGCTTCCCTTTTCTGTGGTACATAACTAAAATGCTGACAGTATGTAAGGTAAAAATAGAAAGCAACAAGAAATAAACCCTAATCTTTATAATGACTGGGAACTTTAATATTTCAAATAAACAGTCTGAAAGGATTTCATCATTATTTATTCTATTTTTCAAAACAATAATTTACCAGAATTTTTTTAATTAAATAATTCTCAGATTGATCTGGGAAGAAAAGCTCATTTATGTTCGATATTCTTACTGCTTTTTAAAATTTAAAATAAACAAAAATATGCTGAAGTGAAATTAGAAGACAATTTCATGAAACATGTGTCATTTGTTTTGGCATTGAGTTTAGAGAGGAAAACTTTGGTCAACGTATCCTAATAGGTGTCTGATCATCGTTTAGAATTATGATATCTATCTCCGGTAATTTTTGACTCCCTTCAAAATCAGAAGTCAATCTGGCAAATGAGCTAATCACTTTGAATCTAGCAAAACTTTCTTGAAACTAGAAATAGAAATTGCAAAATTTGCGATCCTGTGAATTATTGCATTTGTGAACTGTCTCATGATTCAAAGAATCACTGATAATGAACGAACAGTTAAGATTTTTTCCCCTTTTGATAAATAGACGATTTCATTAGGTCGATCAATAATTCGTTTCAATATTACATGATAACTATTAACAAAGGAGTTCGTAATTATGAAAAGTAGGTTAAGAAAAAGAGCGACATCAAGGTCCAATTTTCAAACTTAGTTACATCCTCTATTTGAGTCAGTCTCGGATGATATTGTGAAAAAGAATAAAGACAAGCAAATATTTTAAACAAAATATTTAGAATTGATGCAAAAAAAAATCTCCTTGGCTTAAACTTAAGTAAAAAGGGTACACAAGGTTAAGTTACAAATGTGAAGATTAAAACTCAGACAAGAAAATATTTCATAAGAATTAATTTTCCATACCGCAGACTGCATGAGATTCATCACTTCTATCGCCGCAGTTGTTTCTGCCATCACAAGTCAGATCATTGGGAATGCATCTACCATTCGCACATCTAAATGTATCCTTTTTCACACAATCTTGTACATCTAAATTTAAAGTACCGGGAAATGAATCGTTGGAAAAAATATCATGATACATTTTTTAAAAAATAATGCTAATCGATTAAAAGTAAAGCTAATAAAATATCTGAATGCAACTTAATTACCACTTAAAGTTTCATGATATTACCAATAACAGAAAAACATGGAACTTGTGTTTTATTGAAATAGGAAATTTTCTTCCTTTTTGCCATTTCAAAACCATAATTTTGCAATTATATTTCGAAAAATTTCTAACATGACAATCTTGAATAAGATGTGGTCAATCCATTAATAGCAGGCATTTTCTGTGTGACCATATTATGGCTAATGCAATGTTGCTTCTTAACAATTTACAAGCAAGATACTTAATTTTAAGTTTCAATACAACAAAAACTACAAAGAACAAATCTTATTTTGAATAGATGACACGCTAATAGGAAACAAAAATTGAAGAACATTTGCTCCTCCTTAAAACCTGGATTTATACAAATAATATTCGTACGCAATCGATCTAAAATAAATTTCAAACGATTTTGAAAATCTAACAAGTTTGAAAGCCCGAATCGTGAGAGTGTGAGATGAAATTGGGTCCTTTGGTTCTTATTTAATCTGAACTTGTAACCGTAACTGTTTCCTCGGCCCTCTATCGGCCATTGCCATTAACAATCAATCCATGCCCTGGAAGCGAACGTAAAGCATGATGTAGCCCCCGAGTATTATTTTAATGCATATATGTTGAATGTTGTCCTAAATAGTTTTGTCCACGTGTAAATCATGTCCTTTAATGTCATTAAATATATTTTTAATTAAATTGACATGATTTATTGATTTTAAAAGTCTACTCTGACAGAATTAGAGTTTGGGAGCCCTTTCGGTCACAAACTTAATTTGACAGATATTACGTTTATACTAAAAAGCGTATATAGAATGGAATAATTTATATAAAATATGTTTGTACCAGAAGCATCATTTGAATAATTATTATCTTTCTTAACATGCCAAACATCTCAAAACACAGAAAATATGTTTGTTAAACCTTAGAGAAATCAAATGCCAAAGTTACTGCTTAAATAATCTAATCATTCTAAAATGAAGTAAAAATAATTGTCCACCCTTCATCAGCAAGCCCTATATTGCTTAAAGACTCATATTTCCATCATTTACATGTTGGAATTAGTTTTGAATGCTTTATAATTATTGCTAAAATGATTCATTCAATTCCCTATAGCTTAAATTGATATGTTTATAGAAAATTTCAATCAAAGTATTAAAATCTTAACTTGATTTTATAGAAAATTTAATATAATAATTTTTTTATTATACTCAGTTGTATCGATTTATGAAGTTGTAATTAAAAAATAAAAATATCTGGCTATGTAAAATTAAAAGTATCCCGCATAAATTGAAAGCCAACGAGTTTTGATTCATGAAATTTGACTTATCAAATAGAGAAGTTTCTGATCATGTAATAATCAAATACACTACGCCAGTATAAATTTGATAGGCACTGCACAGCTTTTATTTCAAATTGTTGCTTGCCGTACGTATAACAGCGTAGTACAGCTCAGAACAATTCAATACCATATTAGAAGTCGAGTGAATTTATTTCTAACATACGACTGTGACATGAGTGATGTCGCTATGAATGTATGATTCGTCTTTAATTCACAATTTCAGAGGATTTTATTATTACTGATTTTAATATAATTTAAAAGATTTTTAAAGCTGCTTCTACTTCACATTCTCTATCTCGATTTATTTCAGTCATTAATAAGACAAAAAATTCGAGCTTACGAATTACTTTCAATGTAACAACGATTAAAAGGAAAAATAAAAAATAAAAAACTAAAGAATTTGAGATGGTTGAAAGTAAAGGATTAGTTCTGAAGATTGAGCTGCAGTAAAAACAAAATGTTTTCTTACCTTCTGAAACGACTGTGTAAGTCACAGTGAATCCTTCTTCGAAAGTGAAAGCAGGAAATAAAGCCGGGCCTACGTGATAAATTATTGTCATGGGTCCTTTGGTATAAAAACTATCTTTCTCATTTAAATCAAATTGAAAGCGACAAACTATTTTTGGAGAAGTGTAACGGTCTGAATGATATATCTGTCAAACATAAAATAAAGATAATTAAATTTTTAAATATCATTATATAGAAAGTCTTATTGTATTCATTAAAACATCATTAATATTTATGATGATACATTAATATTTATTAACATCATGAACATCATTAATATTTATTAAACGTATTTGGTTTGTAATGAACACTGATATTAAACATTTCAAGCTACTATCTCGTGTACTTGGTCATAGGCCATCAACTAGATTTTGTCTTTTACCACAAGGTTTTGTCAGGGATTTCCTAAACTAAATAGTAAATAATAAAACACTTAACATTTAACATTTTAAAAAAAATTTCTTAAAAAATATATTTTGTAGAGCAATTTTTTAATTGCTGCAGCTCATAAGGAAACCTACATAAGGAGCAATAGTTGATAAAAATTGATAATAATCATCTCAAATTCACTTCCTCACTGTTTTTCTCTGTTATCTGTACATGAAAAATATGGCCGAAAAGTCCTAGCAGGTGTAAATACGCTTGCTTTTATTTGCTTTGAGGAACGGCAAGCGACGCGATAGTGTTTAGTCTTTCCTAACGTTTGTTTTGCAACCTTGTCTAAATCCCCAAACATCCATAGTGAGAGCAAAATACGGTCCAAATGTTTTCGGACAGAAAAAGAAAAAATCGCAATAATATTTTATTAAAAAAGAAAAAAGATAACCAGATCTACTGAACTTTAATCTGAGGTTCTCGAACCAAATGATGATGCTAAGACGCTGATTAATCGGAAAGAGAGCGAGTATTGGACAATATCCAAAACAAATCTGAATAAACAAAACTAGGAACAGATATAAAAACTTATAACAATATATTTTTTACTATTTCTCTTTTCTACTGATTCATCATCCAAGTGTGTCATATTAAAGCGACATCATTCTATGTATAGTAAAAATACTATACATAGAATAATATATAGTATTGATGATGTATTAATTCTTCAAAACCTAAATTTTGCCCAGATGGATTTCTTTACATCTTCTTTAATATGAACTACTTACTGAAAAAAAATATCCGAACAATCTAATACAATTAGCTCAAATTCAGGACCTTTTTTTAATATGACACAAATTAAAACTAGCTAATTAAGGACGTCTTATTTCTTTAAATGTATAGCCAAAGTTTAAATGGAAAATTCGCATTTAATTTACGTACATGCGAATTAACTTTTTAAAATTTAACTTTTAATAAGTAAATATGGCTAACCTTTCTTTAATTTGAAGTTTAATTTTAAAGATGAAATTCTGAACAATTGTGGGACAATTTTCAATCTCGAATAAAGAGTCGAAATTCAGAACTGCCTCGGCTAATCCATGGTATCTAGTATCTTTATCAAGATAAAATATAACGGTTCTTTTGGATATGAAATCGATGCTGCATAAGAATACTGCGTGGTGTTTTAATGTTTAACAACAAGTTCAACATTTCAAAAGACTCACATAAAATTCAACAATACATTCGCTGCATGTTAAGTAATATTAAAAATCTCTCATACACAAAGATCATTATAGTACAGAAAAGATTTAAAAATGCATAAAAAGAGACTTACTTTTATGTAATCGTGACAGAAATACCTCCATTCTCTCATATCTATTTTACGTATACTGAGAACAATACCACGATCCGCTGGTGGTTTAATTATAATTGTGCAGTTTTTATCAGGTTTGTAGGGTGGCTGGGAAGTAGCTTTCAAGGTGCCAGCTCCTTCTTTTGGTGTTTCATAAATTATTGTCTCGTTTCCATATTTACAGAGATCTTCAACTATATCTATGGAGAGAATTTATGTAAGATTGTTAATAAAAATTGAAAGATATTATACACTTCTTCATTCATTCAGAAAGCAATTGTAAATCTTTATGCAGTTTTGCCACTCCTTTCACACACCCCAAATAAGACAATATCCAAATTTGTCTAACAAGGGGAGGGAATGGGGTTGAAATCTGAGAATGCGTTGAGATTTAGTATAATAATAGTATACATTTAGAATGTTCATTAATGAAAATATTAAAATTCAATGACCGGTCAATTTCAAGAAAATAGTCTTCAAACTTTCTGTAAAACTTTATATACTGATAATTTGAGTCCCGTCCCGATGATACAGAAGGCATGGTTATCTAGGTAACCGTCTCGCATACGAAAGGTCAGGGTTCGAACTTGAATTTTTTTTTTCTTTTTAAATAACTTTTATTCAATGAAAATTTTATAAATGCTCATAATTAATATGATTTTAATTTCTTTTATCCAAAATAAATATTTATTCTCGAAATACACAATAATAAAATTAAAATTTTAAAAGAGAAAAATTATAAATATTGATACCTTTTTTAAACAAAATCAAACTATTTAAATTTAATTAATTATATACAAATAGTTATAGTTAATACCATATATCATGAAATCTTAAAAATAGTATTTAAATGTCCTACTAGATGGCACCACCAGTGCGCAATCAAAATTTCATTGTATTAATCAATTAAATGATAGTTAACTTTTAAAAACTTTAAAATACTTTATTATTATCAACAATACACAAATGAATCAACTTTCAAAATTCCAACAGAAAAAAATGGCGAGTGAAAATTCAATTAAGAAATTTCATCTTTATAAAGAGGAAACAAGTCAAATTAAATAAAAGTATTTGATTAAAAACACACAAAAGATGAACGATACATTATAAAATGCCACTCAGAGAAAAGTAGTCCCGGAAATACACTGATGAAAAAAAAAATCCCAACACTAAAAAGGAGCTGTGCTAGATAAACGAAATTTGGTAGGCGTGTTTATACATCTGAAAGATGCCGTCGATTCAAATTTCGAGCTACGCGCGTAAGTGTGGCGCTAGTAGCGACACTATGAACATGTAGTTGAGGTTTGCTTTAAATAAGCGCTGTGAGGTTCGTAATCGTTATTTACAGTTGAGATTTGACGTAGTGGGTTAATGTTAGTCAAGGATGCCTCTGAGAAGACGAAGAAGCCATTATCAACAGCTCACTGAGTTTGAACGAGGTCGTGTTGTAGGGCTACGAGAAGGTGGGTTTTCTTTCCGCGATATTGCTGAAAGACTTGGCAGGAATGTATCCACTGTGCATGAGAATTGGCGGCAGTACTCAAGGGAAGATTCTGCCTCAAGAAGACCAGTCTCCGGGCGGCCACGTGGTACTACTGAGAGGGAAGACCGTCGTATTCGGCGTATGGCTATGGCTAATCGTACTGCGTCTGCAGCTGAAATTCGAGCTGCAGTTGGCACCACAGTGACACAACGAACTGATACAAATCGGTTACTTCAAGGACAGCTCCGAGCCAGACGCCCTATACAGTGTATTCCACCGACTCCAAACCACTGCCGTTTGTGACGTGAGTGGTGTCAAGCTAGAGCTCATTGGAAGACGGAGTGGAAATCTGTTGTGTTTTTTGACGAAAGCCAGTTCTGCCTTGGTCGCAGTGATAGCCGTTTGTTGGTTAGAAGGAGGCCAGGAGAACGCCTGCTAGTGACCTGTCTGCGTCCTAGACACACAGGGCCTACTCCTGGAGTTAGGGTTTGGGGAGCAATTTCGTATGACAGCAGGAGCTCTCTCGTGGTTATCCCACGCACCCTGACTGCAAATTTGTACGTCAGTCTAGTGATACAACCTGTTGCGCTGCCATTCATGAACAGCATTCTAGGGGGTGTTTTCCAACAGGATAACGCTCGCCCTCATACCACTGTTGTAACCCAACATACTCTACAGAGTGTCGACATGTTGCCTTGGCCTGCTATATCATGAGATCTTTCTCCAATCGAGCACGTATGGGACATCATTGGACTACAACTCCAGCGTCATCCACAACCAGCATTAACTGTCCCTGCATTGACCGCCCAAATGCAACAGGCATGGAACTCCATCCCACAAACTGATATCCGACACCTGTTCGACACAATGCATGCACGTTTGCATGCTTGCATTCAAAATTCTGACGGTTACACCGGTTACTAATGTACCAACATTTCACATTAGAAATGGCTCTTCTCGCCAATGGCTCTACCTGTGATCTTGAAACTTCAATCAATTGAATATGTTACCTAGACAAATGTATTCCTAAAATTTCATTACTGTACAATAATTTTTTCTTGATGTTGGGATTTTTTTCCCATCAGTGTATTTTAGGCAAAGAAACAATTTTTCAGATGCTTTATGATGGCCTCTCTAGTCCATATCCTGCCAATATTTTCTTATATTTTCTCATTCTTTTAATTTATTAATTCTCAAGATATTTATCTCTGCATCAAACAAAAGAAATTTGTACATTACATATATTGCCGAAATTTAATTTAGGATATTTAGTGAAATCACTTCAAATATCGTTTTTGTCTTATGCCTAAAATAAATTTGCATCAGATATTTAGCTAGTTTCGAAGGACTAAATTCAGAGATCCGTGTTCGAATAATTTGGAACAGTAAAATGTTTTCGACTGAAAAATTTATGTAAGTTATGTAATGAAGTATACAAAGCACCTAAAAATAAAAATTACAACAGCAAATCCAAACTCGTTCTTAACCTAAAAACGTAGGAAATAAATGCAAGATTAAAGTAGTATGGTAAATTAAAAATCTATTTTAATTCATTCCTAGACCAATGAATTAACTTAACTTCTTAATTAGATGACACATCGTATTTTAATTCCTATAATATTTTAAGTGTTTTTAGATGATTTTTGTATTTTAAATTAATTTATAATTTCACTTAATTATGGATTTAAAATGAAAAATTCATTAATTCTATGCGCGTATCAGATTCTTCGATAGATCCAAAGACATTAAGTTTAAAAAAATCTTTCTGAAAATTAAACTTCAAAGCTTATCAAGTCGACAATATTTTGATTATTTTTTATAAAAGAGGATAAGAAAAGTCGAAAAAAGAAAGCTTGATCATATTACAAATTTCCTTTTGCAAAGATGAAAAGATTTAATTACAATATTCATCTAATGTCCATAAAAGATAACTGTATTAAAATACAATTTTAAGAAACAATTTAAACAAACTTTACAACTCACGAAGAATTCACATCAATCCCAGAGATTTTGACCAAGTTTCTTTGAATTAATTCAGATCACCAATAAGTTTTAAGATGTATAAATCTGGACCTCTTAATTTTAAATCATGATCGGTTGACAAAAACTGCACTCACAGCCGCATTTATGCTTATCACTAAACCACCTCGCCAAACCAGCTGGGGAGATTTGACAACGATGAATTGAACATCCACCAACCCACATATACGACGAGAGTTGTCAGAAAGGTAATTTTGAACCCAAGACTAAACAGACACTTTCATGAGACTCAACAATCAGCCTTATTATCCAATAATATTTAAAAAGATATTGAAACAAGTACAACGCAATTAAGTATTACAGAGGCAACATTTTTATCGACAAAAAGAAATTTAACACTCTTCAGTCGACAGCAAGCAGATAGCTAGGGGCAATAGTTGGCCATTTTGGATGAAATTACCTTTTCCATGATTGGTAAATTTTCGAAATTCCTTTACTGTGGCAAAACTTATTTCTGTCATTGTAATACTTAAATCTATTATAATTTGGGGCGTAACTTCACTAAATTAAATAATGAAGATTTATAACAGCTTTCTAATTTGCTTGTACCAATCTCAAAAAGCATCACGAAATTAAATTTTAAACCCCAAGAATAATAACTATAGTTGTATTTGTTAGATGATTTAGAACTAGTTCTGAAAATTTATTCACAGAGCTGAGTTGAATTTAAATATTTCACTGAAATTCTCCAAATGAATGTTGAAACAAGTTTATTTTGTTTATCACTATCATTTCTCTGCCATGTGTTATTTGTTTATGTGTAAATTTTGAAATGGCTTTTTACATATCGATTGCTACAGAATTGTTACGGAAATTTTAAAGAACTCTGATGTGATTCAAATGGTTTTTCTTTTCAAATATGAGACCTAACCAATGGCTAGATGAGCGGGAAGAGATCAATTTTAAGATGTGAGGAGTATATCAGTGAGCAAAGTAAAATTAAACTCCAAAAACGTAATTAAAAGCCAACGTATTCCTAAATTCAGTTTTTACACATGCAGTGTGAGCATCTGTTAAGAAGATCGGAATTCGATCTATAAAAGTCAACACTTTAGAAAACAACACCATGACATGCTTGTAAATCTCTCTGCATGACTGTCTAGCTAACTGCACGTGAATGAAACCATTTTTGAAAATTTTCTTGTTCGTACTCTCTAAATGACCTCTAATTTCATCTATAAGCATTAACTGGGTATCAGGATTTAAATTTATAGCGGTGCAGGATGTTTCGCAATCATCGTCAATACGTGTCTACTCTTTTAACTGTATCGTATTTTATCCAGATATTTAAACTGATTAAAAACCGGCTCTATCTAGCAACGTGTTTGAATATGAACAATACATATTCTTTTGACTGCATGGATTGTCAAGACTGAATACTTAAACTCACGTGGATAAAACGAAAATAAAAAGAAAGACATACACCACTAGGAATTTTTTTTCTACTACTTTCCATTGTAGCGTCAATTTGCGTCATATAATAAACAGACTGTAAATCTTTGAAACACGTGAATGTCGTTTTATAATGCCTTGAAAATGTAAAGGATTTTTCCAGTTCTACACGGACATATTATCAAGATAAGATTTTATCATATACTCTACAGCTGAGGCGTAGGTGATAAGCAGCAGGATATGGAAACAGGTGTCAACTCTGTAAATGAAAAGTGTCTTGGTTATAGCCTTGATATACTTACATGCAGTTACGTTTTACTTAAGCATTGATACGGCTTAAACTCATTTAAAGATTAAATGATTAGTTAAGCACAAAAATTCGTTGTTTAAACATTTTTTACTATCCCGTGGCACTGTATATACAAAGATTTGCATAGTATTTTTTACATTATCCAGTGAATGAGTACAGAAACGTATACAAGTAAATTGAATTATTTGGAATTATTTAATTTAGAAGAAATGTAACTGAGTTTTAATTTGTTTTATAACGCGTTTTTAGATTTCACTTTTAACTTAGTGTTAACCATCATTTTCATCTTGATCACATATTTGTCATAGCATAACTCATACATTAGATCAGTGGTGGGGAAACTTTTTTTAAGACGGGCCATTTGTAATAACTAGACGATCGTAGCGGGCTAAAGAATAATGCTTAATCGTTAAAAAGTTTATGTGTTCTATAAACATATACATATATTATTACACACACTTATTATTTTAATAGAAAAAAAAGCAAAAGGTAAGAAAACTATAAGCACAAAATATAAAATGAAATTAGTGTAGTTCTTGATGTGAAGTATTATCACTTTATTTTCTGGTGTCATTACTGGTTGATGGTGCATGAGAAAAATGAAATTGAGACTGTTTTATCAAAATTTATCATAGCCCGGTTCCATTTGCGAAGCAGAAATTCTTAAAACTGATGAAAGGTGCTTATCTGTAATTCTGTTTCTTAAAGAAGTTTTCCTTAGCTTCATTGTTGAAAAGATTTGTTCGCATACATAAGATGAGCCGAACATTGTCATTATCTTCATTGCTAACTAATGCTCTTGCGCGGGTGTTTGTTGAGGCAGTGGGAGTTTCGGGGATTACACAAACAATTACTCGAGTCACAGCGGGTCGTTGCAGATGACTGATTAAGTCGGTAACTAACTGATCTTCGGGCAGCCTCGCTTGTATTTATACCTACCTGCAAGGATTGTTCAGAAATTGGAGTTTTGCGGTTCTTTCGGAAAAACAGTACAATGAATCGAAAATTCGAGGGTATCTGGAAGTTTCGAGCGAAGAGGAGTCAGCTGTTTGGGTCGGATGGATTTGTCCAGAGTACTATTGTGTTTTGAATATCCCCGCAGGCAGTTTTAATGCGGGTCGTCAAATTACGAAGTAAGAATGCGTTCAAACATTCTCACGACGGCACTCTTAAACGGGCCGGATAAAACCTTTCCGCGGGCCGGACTTGGCCCGCGGGCCGTAGTTTCCCCATCACAGCATTAGATGATCATACTGTAATTTTATAAATTAAAATTAAAACAATCATTGATGCTATGCGAATATTGTTTGATACAAAAATTAATCAGAATCCTTCAACTTCTGAAGTACTTTACGAACTTATTGTTACACAAAACGGTTATACATTTCTAGAAACAGAATATGTTTACTTAGTAGAGAGAACTGAACTGTCAACCGGATATATTGCAAAACATCTGTTTTGAGATTCAAAGTGGATTCAAAGGTCATAAAATATAGTACACATAAATTCATCACACCCTGATTTTTAGCTTTCATAGTTGTCCAAAAGTTCAGATAGGATTTACTATTCTGTGATTCCTTGCGAGATTATATATAATAATGGCATGATTTTAACTAAATAAATTTGTAATTAATCAAAACATTTCGATGAAAAATCCAAGTCGAATAACTGAAATATACGAAATTTGTTCAAATATACCTGACATTTATTTATAAAAGCTGCTCGTTTCGAAATATAAAATTCTTACACAAATTTCCTTACAAAGTAGTTCAAAGTAGCCCAGTGCTGGTAATATATCTTTTAGGATGGCGAGCAACTGATCCATTGGTTTCTATATGACTTCTCCGCTGAATTAAAATATATTTGTTTCATAAATACTTTCGGCCTGAAGAAAAGCCAGATGTCGCATGAAATCATATTTAAAGAGTAGGAGGCCTTACGAAGCAATATTGAATTAGTTTTTTTAAATGAATATTGAGTGGTTCATTGTCATGATAGAACTGCCAATTACCAGCTGCCCAAAATTAGGTCATTTGAGTCTGAGGAACCATGACAGTACAATAAAAAAATTAGCTTTATTTTGGCAATGCAGCTGACCTGCTTTTTTTTAATCTTTGGAATATTGGACACTTTTATTTTGCTACTTAATTTTTGGTCCATATGCAAAAGATCAGTTAATCACCAATCATCATAGTGTTGAGAAAATGGTGATTATTGTTGATTGTCCCCATGTATTGTGAAACGGAGTTTCATCAAATGGAATTCCTCCTGTTTAACTGTATATAGCCTTAGCTAAAACTTATCTGAAATTCATCTGTAAAAATAGGGCTGAATGGATGCAGAGCTGATATCCTGATTCAACGATTCTATACCATCAAGATCAATTATGGTCTCATATCTGGATACCGAGGATATATCAGAACTGCTTCACTCTCCAATGATATACGGTCATTTTTGAAGTGATTGTACTATCTTTATCTGCATAGCACTCATTGGTTCCTCATCAAGGCCAACTTTGCAAATCTTTTCCGCTTGAGAATCGTCAGTCTTTAAACAAAATTTAATGCTGTAAGATTATACAAATTTTTCAATCATGTTTTCAAAAACGAAAATCTTACGACATTCATTTATATTCCCTTATTTATCAGCAAGTGGTAGCTGCTGCAAGATCAAAGAATTCGAGTATACACATGTAAGGGCTGCTTTTATACCTTCTAAACTACAATTTACTTGCAATAGCTTCCATTTTTATGTATAAAATATTACGATAAAATAAATTTTGAATAAATCCATATTTTTAATAAACCATGGATAGGTGCTTTCGCATACCTATTGAATATCTTGCGCAATGGTATTCGGGTGAATTGAGTGAAACCATAGTTAAAATATATTATTGTCAGTTATTAAATTTTGAAATTTTCTGAAAAATAATTCAAAGTGGCCAGACTTTACACGGAAAAAACCCATCTCCTATTTTTTGTCTCAATCTCTTCTATAGTTTTTCTATGTATAAAAAAGCAATGAATAAATTAAGTCATCACATTATTTTACAATCGGAATGCAAAATACAAACGTGTTACGTACATTGGACAGATAAAAAAATATAAAAAGTACCCAAAAACGACGCTGCATAGAAATGGATGTTTGGTTTGGGTTGGGTTTATTGGCGCCAGAGGCAACTCTGGCTAAACTGAGCAAACACGGAAAGATATGAGTTATGTAATCTATATTATTTGGCTCCCAACATTTAAACAAGATAATCCGAGTTACTAGTCAGATATAAACAAAACAGTTTTGTGCTTGCTGAAATAATGCTGATCAAGCAAATATTGCAATTCTTATTTGTCTTTAATTCGATATGGAATTTTGATGCTGACATTCTAAAATTATATAATGCAGTTCTTAGCATTCTCTTTACAATAACGAAACAGATCCTAAGTTGTTGAATAAAAAATGAGATTTTTGATGGTTAAATGAAGATGTAGGACTATAGCTAAGGAGAGGAAGACACTGTTTCATAGGGAGTATACAGAATGAAATTACATTTTACACGAAATATTGTATTTCTTAATGAAAAGGAATGATAAATAAAAAAGATATTATTGTTAGACTTATCCGAGGTTGCAAGATATTACTCAAGTAGGCCTGTTTTATTGAAAAAAACAAATAGTAGCATTTTACAAAACAAAATATGATTAATGAGATAATCATAAACTGTATCTATTCATTCATCAATGAATATAAGATTGCTCTTCTTCCAATGATTATGAGATTCGCAGATTTTTACCATCTATAATCTTTTGACTGCATTTGTTCTGTTCATAAACAGAAAGTCCTTCCTTTTTGTAGCCATAATAATACTGTAGCATAGAAAAACACAAAGGAATCTTAAAAATTAAAAAAATTGATCAAAACACGAAAACATGATAAAAGATATAACGAAACATTACAAGCGACATTCATAAGCACAACGATCTATTATTCTTGGAGTCACCAACAATATTCATGGTCTGTTAACCCGAGAGTGTGAGTTCAATATCTTACAGATAATGAAACAAAAATTCCCTTAAAAAAAGCAAGCACCTGAGTTAAATTTCAAATTTATTATTTTTGATTCCTATTTCACATCAAATAAAATATAACAATCTCTATAGTTTATGAGAATTTTAGCTCATAAACCATCGGAATATCTATTTATAAAATAACCTTCGAAATATCTAATTAAAACTCAGATACCAATGGGAGAAAGAATCTGAAATTTTGTGAGGATAATAAGATTTCTAACGATTAATAGTTAGACAAAGCAATCATAATTCTTTTTATAATGTTTGAACAATATCCGAGTCTAAATGTGCTTATCAGACTTATTTTCTGATTTAAAGAGCATCTAGAACATTCCAAAATTTGCTGCAGGTTCTTCCCTATTCCTTTTTGTCATCTAAAGGCTTATTTTTCGGCAACTGGAAAAAAAAAAAAAACATTTTTGCTGCTGTTTACATAAGAGTGCGTAATATTGTGCGTGTATTTTTACTGATAATTTTTTTAGATTAACTGCTTGATATTAATCAGTGTCAAACTGTTTTAAAGAGTGCGTAGGGTAAGTATGTTCACGCCAGGTGCAACATTCTTATCTACCCTCTTATCGTTTTACATAACAAATCATGGAACTTCAAAATGGGGTAGAAATAACCTCTTTTGTCAACAATTACTGTGTTTATATTGTGTCTAAAACATTTGATAATTATATCCTTATTTGGTAATTATCCATGAATCAGAAAGCCTGCACATAATTCACAATGCATCAGAAAATATTTTATAATTATTTTTTAGTTTTAAAAGTTGCTAAAAGTAATAAATAGATAAATTTAAGTTAAATATTATTATTGGTTAATTCTTATGATATTAAATCATCATCTGAATTGGGACATTTGAAATAATTTATAAGATCTTTGGAGTTACAAAAGGCTGAGACCATTTGACAATTGGCCATTAATATTTTCATCCTTTTACGGGGAGGAAAAACCTTTCGCTTAGGACATTTTAAGATAACTGAAGAATGATTTACTTCATACAGGAGAGAATCTTTAGATACAACTGATAGACAATACGTATTTATTTAATCTCCTATTTTAAAACAATAATGCCCACTGTTCTGGTTAAAAATCGCCAAAGACTTATATAGTGATTGTATAGATTGAGTGACTTAACTAGAATAAACTATGTTACTGACATATCGTGTATTATATGCCTCTTTTCATCCTCTGCACAGACTTCTGCCTTTAATAATCATAAATATATACAAAATTCTGTTTGCTTATACACCCTGAATAAGAACTTAAATGAGTAACGGGTGTGGTCTCTCCGAATCTCACTCACATACTCTCTAGTCTGCTCCCAATCCAGTATCTTATTCTTCTCTCCCCACGGCAAAAACTATGAAACTTTGGATGTAGCTTTAAATGTTTTGTATGATATTGGCAAAAAAAAAAATGAGAAGATATAGATCTTTGGAGTGAATCTAGCATTTTTGCTGAATCTCTCGGTAGATATATATTGTGGATGCCTTTTTTACCAGACCAAATGGAACCAAGTTTGACAAGGAGCTGCAATTGTAGTCGTAATATTAAATACTATATTTTATTTATTTAAATTACCACATTTATATGCAAGCGGAAGTACAGACTCACAGGTGATCAGCTTTTTCCCAAATTTGTTACATATTTGATAAGAAGCTACATTTTTGAGGCTAAACCTACATACCAAATTTAAACTATCTAGCTTTCTTTTTGCTTTCTTTGACGCTTCATATGCACCCATGGGATTGTTAATTTTATGTCCATGCTATTATACGGGATCACAATCACACTTTTGTGCTATTCTGATCCGAAAAAAAAAAGTTTACCTGAATTTTAAAACATTTTCATTCGAAATTTTGAAGTTCTTAAAGACAGAACAGAAAAAAAGGGAGTTAAATTTCGTCGTGGAAAGAAAGTGTAAAAGATAAAGGTAATAAAAACGAAGATGTACAAGATATCACAGAAGGAATGGAAGGAAGCCTCGAGAACCAAGTGGAAGAAGAAAAGGCCGAAGATCAAATGCATAAAAAGCATTAACGATTTCATTTGTACTCAAACATACATCATTTGGTTGGATTTCGCTCAAAATTTAAAATAAATCTATAAATTTAGTCCAAAGTCCACATGCCAAATTTCATCCGACTAACCCAAAGAGCTTTTGAACTATCGTGTTATCTGACAGACAGACAGGGGTAAAACCAAAAATGTGTAATTATTTGTTTTAAATTCAAGGAAGACTGAAGACGGCCGATCCGTCAACATCTCGAGCTCAACTCTTTCAAAAATTACAATACTTTCTCTGTACTTCGTATATGAAAAGGTAATATGTGGCATAGCAAGTAATAGAGTATAGATACCTATTATTTACTAAGCCACTGTAGAAAATATTGTAACTTTAAAGATCAATAACCAATAAATCTTTATAATCTATGTAATATGGTAAATGTGAAATGTGTATGGTAGTCTAACTGCTCACTAACAGGTCCTGTAAAGAGGTAATCAGATACTAATATATACTTATAATCTATATAATATCATAAATGTGAAAAGTGTGTTTTTTTTTAAGTTGTTCGCTAACAGGTCCTCTAAAGAGGTAATCAAATACTGATGCATTTTTATAATCTATATAATGTCGCAAATGTGTAAAGTGTATGGTTGTCTTAAGTTATTCACTAACATATTCTCTAAAGAGGTAATTAAATACCAATATATATTTATAATCTATATAATATGGTAAATGTTAAGTGTCCATGACAGCCTTTGAAGCTGTTCAGTAACAGATATTTTAAATTGGCTATCAAATGATAAATCTTTATAATCTAAGTATATAATATTATAAATGTGAAAAGTGTATGGTAGTCTTTTAAGTTACTCACGACAGATTTTCTAAAGAGATAATCAAATTCTTATAATTTATATAATGTCACAAATGAGAAAAGTATGTAATAGTCTTTTAGAGACTAGAGTGAACAATTATTTGACCAGTATTTTCGCTTTTGATATTTCATTTCTAGTTTTCAACTGCTATTTTTCGAATTTCTAATACTCAAAATAACGATAATAATGATGTTCATTCTTTTTTTTCCTCCAAATCTTTGAAACACATTCGACGCCCAGCTCAATTTCGTTTTTCTTTTTCTTCTCAGTCATTTCTTTTTCCACTTTTAGTTTCCTTCTGAAATAAATGTTTTATGCATTGGCTGCATATGTCACTTTGAAGGACAAAAGATTGCAAAACGAACCGCCTATTTGTAAGATGAAAAGGAAACGGGGTTGCGTCCTTCTATAAAAAGGAAAATTTCATTTCGTAAAAAATATTTGGAAATGTTCGCTTCAACACGGAATCGTGCATCTGTGATCTGTTTCTTAGCATACACAATAAAAGTGAACTAACTGTCAGTTGTAATATTAAAATTTTTCTTGTAAAAATATCTTTATAAAATTATCTAGTTTCTAATATACCCCTGAAATTTATTTTTTAGAAATAAATTTCCCCTTTGTGAAAAAGAATTATGAAATTTTAAATAACGATTCTTCTATAAAAATTCGCAACAATGAGTCACTGTAAAACGACAACAACATAGAAATATGCTTATTTTCAATTGTGTTTTATACTTTCACTTTATAAAGAAACAGTTACGAATTTCAATTCTTATTCGTGATAATATGTTAAAATATTATAAAGAAATACAAAAGAATTTTAGGAAAATTTTTTTAAAAAAAGAAATCACATTGTTCCCTAAAGCATGATCTTATTTCTATGGTCAAAAAGAAGAATAAATAGTTATATTATAAATTTTTATTTATTTTTCATTCATAATGAAGTTTCGTACACGATTTTTCATTCGTATTTTATTGTTATCCATGGCAGAACAATATTTTCAGAACAGTTATCGATTAATAATTTTAATTCATTATGAAAAGAGCTCGAAATGAGAAATTTATATGAAATTTCAGTCTTCGCAACAAATATAAGAAAAAACGTTTATACGATTCTGTAAAGGTTTATGCTTTAAAATATGAAAACGATTGATTATTAAAGACTAAAAAGTAGAAAGCGGCGAAAAGAAGTTTAAAGTAAGCACTTTAACAAACATATTGAAGAGTACTTATTTATTTATTTATTTTTAAAAACTGGATGTCAAAGCAAAATCGTAAAATTGTGAGGGTCTGAACGCATTATGAAAAGAAATTAAGCCACAACACATGCTTACAAATATTCCTAAACATTCGTTAAAAATAAAACTATATTATAAATGTTATTAACCTAACAATTTTTGGAGAATATTCCTGTCTTGTACGAAATTCTATATCTAGTACGAAGCGAAATTGCAAAAGCCTCAGGTCATTGCAATTTCGCTTCAACATCTAGATATTTAATACAAAATTATTTTAGCACGCCAGTCAAAACGTGTTAATGATTTTTAAACCTTTTTTCGTATACAAATAGAAAATATTATAAAAATTCAAAAACATTCTATCTCCAGAATTTGTTATACAATCCAGTTTTTAATCTTACTGTATCCAGGAGAAAAAAAACCCGTACTTTTGGAATCATATCTATCTTTCTTTCTGTGCATATAAAAAACAAACAAAAAAAAAAACGCATTTTTGGAAACATATTTTTCCTTCTGTGCATATAAAAATGAAGAAAAAAAAACCTCTTTCAGGTTGGCAGATGGAATTTGGTATGTGACCTTATCACCAAATATATAGATTTCTATCCAATTCTAAACAAAATTCGTTGAAGAAAATTCTGCCTATCTCTCTGTCTGTCTGTTCAAGTTTATGTAAATACGACAAATAAAAAACCCCTGAAAGCCAGAGGGATGAAAGTTTGCACATAATTTTATCAGCAGAAATATAGATGTATATTAAATTTTGAACAAAATTCATCAAAGTGTTAGCATCTATCTGCTTACTTATTCATATGCATTTGAATTCAAATTTCAAAGATGAAACAAATCAAATAAATGAAATTTGGTTTGTCGTTTTGGGACCAAAATTGTAAGTTCGTATAAAAATTTGGATAGACACAAGTATCGAAAATTCCTACTTGGGTCTTTCGAGTTCAATGGAGATAACAAACTTGCTCTCGTAGACCTACTGTGACCTTGGAAGTTAAGCGTCCTGTGTTACGTTCAAGAAATGCAGTCTTTTAAAGCAGTGCTCCGCAACCTTTTATCACCTACGACGCACCTTATTTCTTTCTAGAATTCCGCGGCACACCAAAAGCTAAAGTATATAGGTATTAATTGATACACAAATTTTACAATAAATGTTTGTTTTTTATTTGAAACGTATACATACATAAAACCACAACATATTTATTTCTACGCAATCATATTAATTATTAATGCGATACCTGCGCTTGTTTCAATGAACACAAACGTTTTATATTCGGCTCAATATTTAACACCGCGACCCGAAGCTCTTGGTCAAGATCTTTTAAGCATGACTGCTTATCATTTTTAATTAATACAAGAGTTGAAAAACTTTGCTCACATAGATATGTCGTTGGAATTGGAAGTTATGTTAAGATTGCTTTGTAGGAAATGTGAGGATATTCTTTTTTAACGTAAATCCAGAAAATATCTAATGGAACTTCGGAGAAGTATAATTTAAAGTCATGTCATTATTTAAATCTGTAAATTTCTCCCGAATTTGTAGAGGCCGTACTTCCGTAGAATTAATGCAGGCACACCTGTATCTGGCTCATGACACACCAGTGTGCCGCGGCACACCGGTTGCGGAGCACTGTTTTAAAGGAATCGAAAATAAATTGCTACATGATATTGTTTAAATATACAAGAAACGGATATTTTCCCTAGTTTATTTAAAAATAGATCATGTATTTATTAAAAACTGCCATACATTGGTGGTTAAAACGCTATATTTTACTTTTCACATTTAAAAGGGCCAACTGTGACTGGAAGCTATCTCTATTGTAAATACAACTATCATGTAAAAAGTCTATGAAGAAACTTTGAAAATATAAGTAGGTTTTTTTTTAGAGTAATTCAACATTCTGGAGGGAAAAAAATGGAACAGTAAAAGATATGTGGTTTCTTTTTCAAAGTAATTCGAAATTCTGGAAAAAAAAAGAACAGAATAATTTTAAAGATTTCTAAACACGTGGACATGTGTCAGAATAAGTAGATTTAGTTGATGAATCTAGAAGGTAAATAGACTGAGATAATTTTTATGCTCTTCTAAATAGGATTGCCCGATCATAAAGATAAAAATTGTTTAAGCTTGTTTTCATTATCTTAAAAGTGATTTTTATTGCAATTCTAGGGGACAGACATGATGGTAACAGGTTTATGAAATTATTGCTATTTGTAGCAGAGGAATACATTTTTGATGTAAAGATATGGGTTTAGATATTAATTCTATATAGAAGCGAATATTTTGCTCTCATCTTTATTATTTTTTGATGTCCTTTAGAGAGCAAAATCAAAAAATCGAATGATTCAATTGTATTGCTTTTCGATAAGTTGTTGTTGTTACTTATGACACTTTATAAACCCGCTGACAGATCTGTCAGCGATTTAAGTCGAGTGAGCATTTCTTATTTTTACAGTAGCGCCAACTTGGGCCAAGAGTACGACTTAGCGTCATGCGTTACATTCACTTGCACAACCACTTTTGACAGGAGGGTACATTCACATATCTCACAGACAGAACACAGAAGAACAACCCAGCCCGAACCGAAACCCCCAGATCACGGGGAAGACGCGCTAGCTCTAGGCCGGGACACCAGCACTTCTCAATATGTAGAATCTTCATAGTCAACAAGTAGAA
>JAPMOQ010028746.1:2233618-2265797 GCA_026543055.1 Argiope trifasciata | reverse complement strand
CTATAAACTATAAAATTTCAGATCTTGCCGACTATAAACTATAAAATTTCAGATCTCGCCCATACAAACATGGAACTTTCTAATTTTAGAAAAAGCATGTAATAAAAGAATGATGCTCACGAAAGCCAGTTCGTCAAGAGTTTTTAAAATGTTTTGCTTTTTTAACGATATATGAAGAATTAGAAAGTATTTTAATTCATTATTAACTTTTTTAAAAAGTTGACGATTCTTAATATGTACTTAGTACTTTCGTTTAAAAAAAATTTGCTCGTTTTTTATAAACTCCCTATTTTGAAATAGGAGGATTATTTGAGAAAGCGTGTAGTAATTTAGAACTTTGGTCAAACAGCAAGGGGAACATTTGGTATCTCTCTCCCAGCTTCTACGCCAGAGAGTTTAGTATTTTAATGTTCAGTTCTAAAGGAACTCTAGGGTTTTTTGGGACGGACCTCGTAATTATGGACTGCGGTCAGTCGACGAGGACAACACCTGAATTGGCACCAAATTCTCCAAACTTCCATTATCAC
This sequence comes from Argiope trifasciata, assembly GCA_026543055.1. NCBI lineage: Eukaryota > Metazoa > Arthropoda > Arachnida > Araneae > Araneidae > Argiope > Argiope trifasciata. Next base: position 2,265,270 of record JAPMOQ010028746.1, on the reverse strand, counting down.
ACCAGTGAGAGGAATTACACCGGCAGGAAGTAGAATTACATGTCATCTTATTAAGTCATGCTAAACGTCAGGTTATAGAACCATGCCAAATTATTGTCTGGGATGATAAAACATTTTATTGCTGTAAGTTGCTGGATCGGTCGTCCAAAATACCCTGCAGAATCATGCAAATGAATTTCACCCAAAGGAATTTTCCCCCCTTTAAGAAATTACGTTTCGACAATATAATTAAGACAAAATATTAACTTCAAACTTCATTTTAATCACTTTTTTCTGAATAAAGATCTCATAGAAACTATTTGAAATTGCATGAAAAAATTTTTAGAGAAGTATTTTTCCCCCCTCCTTTGCTCCGTGAAAGAGGACATAAAATAAGTACATATAGGCATTTTTCAATTATCTTTTTTCAAAAAAGTTTTACTTTTTCCAACTAATAATACTTAGTTTCAGCTAATATCTATTTTCTTTCTCTCAACACATTAAAAGAGGGAGTCGTAGTACTACTATTTGATCCGCTTTACCTAGCACACTTTCGTCAAGGTCCCCCGCCTTTAATGTGTTAACAAACAAAAATAAAGAAATTGTTCCCAAAAGCATCTTTTCGGAGGTATTTGGTCTTATGTAGGAGTTGCAAGAAAATTCTAAAGATCAATTAACCCTTTTCACGGAAGTTATGGGAACATACAAATGAGCAAAAGTTAAAAGTACTGGATTCATTAAAAAGGGATATATTATGTAAAATATGGCCTCGTAAATCTCCAGATCTAAATCATTTCTGACAATTTTAACAAACATTTGGCGAATTCCCTTTTCACTCTCTCTTCCGTTAATGCAACATAAGAAAACTTTTAAAAAGGGAAGGGATCAAAATATTCCAGATGTATATTAAAAAATATGTCAAACAGCAACTCATATGCAGAATACCTCTAAAGATTTCGTACTTTCTAAGCTATTTTTAAATTCATCGCCAATAATAAAGTATGCTACAGTTTCTGGGCTCAACCCTTAAATGGAGATTTTCAAAAACAACATTAAAATTAAACTGGGATCGTTCTTTATTCGTATATGTATAATCGAGATCATTGTACCTGTATATTTTAAAAACGATATACATTTTATATTATGAGGAATAATATAACTGCATTTTAATTTTACTAATTATATTTCCGATTTATTGTATCCATTGTAAACGATACTATTCAGTTTAATTGAAAGAATTTATGCATCATTATGAAATTGATAACTAACTCATAAAAAACGGAATTATCCCGTTTTATTTTCGTGATTGCCAAAGTAAAATGTCTTCCTATTATCGCAGTCGTTTAAATTTATCAAAAGATTATAATTCTTTCTCACTAAATAAGAAAGGTTTTTTTCCCAATAAAAAATGAAATATCATACCCATGCCATAATAAGCCAACTTGTGTTTGAGAAATATGATCCAAACAAAACAACAATTTCAAATTCTGAAAATAATCCTTCTCTTAGAACAACAAGGGAGGGAGGGCCACTGTGGCCTCTTAGTAAGGTCTTGGCTCCGGAACTGGAGGGTTTCAGTTTAGAGACTCGATTCCACCGAAGAACCGTAAGGGCTCTCTTGCACGTTAAATATATGCCAAACGTCCTCCCGTTGGTGTGGTGTGGAGAAGGGGGTACAGCTCAGGCATCGTCTTCGTCATCTGACTGCGGTTCAAAATGATGAGGTCCGTTCCGAAATAGCCCTAGCGTTGCTTTACAACGGGACATTAAAATAACTAAATTAAACTTAGAATAGCATGTAAAGAGCTTTGAATACTTCTGAGCTTATGCAATTATATTCTTCAAATTTTTTTAATCTCAGAATTTTTATTCAATTATTGAATTTGATAAAACAAATATCTCTTATTAATGAAATTTTGATAGTGAATTAGTTACGAAATTCATTTTCAATTCATTCACTTTGCATATCGAAAAATCTACCCTCAATTTGCAATTAAAATAAAAAGTTGATGATTATCTAAAACCACATACTGCTTCCTTCCTTTTTGATGTCTGCACTATTTTGCTTATTATTGTTTTTACCGTTATCGTCTGCTGTATTGGTGTTATTTTAACTCATTACTCATTTTTAACTGAAATGACTCATACTGTTTCGTCAAATTTGATGAATATTCTTCGTTTGTTTTCAAAATTACTGAATTTCAATAGATTGTTTTAAAATTTTCATTAAAAAGTTGCTTAAAGCTTTTTAAAAAAATATTTAGTCATGCATTTGCAAGCATAAGCTGTTTCGTAATTCCTGCTGAACTTTACTGTTTACTGAAGCGTTTGCAAATGAACCTCTCCCATCCGCACATTTTCGTGCATTCGAAACACCCAACCCTTGATCTATTTAAGCAACACATTATCATTCAGTTAACTCCAAAGTACAATGCTCCTGTGTCAGTCAGTGTTTCATAATCAGGACTCCCTTTTTGAGCCAATAAATTTTATGTTTCAATTTTGAGATCAATAGATGCAAACAAGAAATTCAACATTTTCTGTTTAAGACTACATTTTAGGAATTTCTGTTGCGTTAGAAACTTTTTTTAACTTTGGTCATATTTAACACAGCTATTTCCTGTCATGCTGTGGTTTAACTTCACAGATATTGCGTCATTCGTAAGTTTCAACTTATCTGTTATGTCCGAACTCTTGTCGAGTTTTTTTTTCTCGATATCTGTAGCTCAATTTTTGTTATTTGATCAAGATTCCTCTATTTTTCCCGGGATAAATGTTTTATCTTAAATATGAATGGTTATTTTTAAAAGTTTTTAATCGGAATTAGCAACTTGATAATGATAAGATTTTTTTTCTTCGTATGCTTTCGCATAATATTTTCCGATTATTGTTTTTATTAGTTAATCGAAGGGAATACAATGCAAGACAATAGTTTATCTTAACTTTTTATTTATTTATAATTTTGATTGTTAAAAATGCATACAAAAAAGGTTTAGATTAATTTTTCAGGAAATTTAACTTAAAACAATATATTTATTTTTCGGAGCAATAAACAAGTCCTTGTACTGTTGAATAATTATGAAACGAATTATTTTTCCAAGTGTCAAAGGTTAATCCTGCCAAAAACTACAGGATTTCGACTTTTTTCTAACAAGTAAAATTCTCCACATAATAGTTTCAAATTCATAAGACACAATGTCACAAATAAAAAAATTATATTGTCGGCAGGTTTTTAAAATGCTTTTTAAGGAAAAGGATAAAATCTAAAACAAAGTGCCTCATATCTAAGAAATTTATTGAAAGCAAAAACTCACGTTTAGAATGAAAATGTAGATCTCTCAGCTTCGAAGTCTTATTTAAACTCGAATTGTAAGAAAAGATTTTCGATTCTATTTGAACAATAGTGTTGCTATGAGTTTATTATATGATTTGAATTTAAAATATATCTTTAATGATTCAATAATGTGATTTGAAGTTAAAAATAATGTGTTATCAATTTTAACATTGAAAGAAAAAAAAAATGGTGGGAATTTTGTCAGAAATTCCAATAACATACATTTCAAACTGTAGGCAAACCTGTTTTTGTTCTGTCAATTTTGGTGCGATATATGAATCCCTACGATGTTGACATTATGACACCGTTGTAATGTTTTCTCTCAGTGTGCATATGCATACTAATACGATGCGTATAGTAAAGTATGCATATATCACGTGAACTAATTCTAATATTTCAAAACAAAATACATAATATATTTTAAAAAATAAATCAATTCTAACATCTTCAAGTGATGAAAGTGATTTTGAACCATTACATCTCAAGATGCTCATTTCATATTATAGTGAGTAGCATTGAATTATGTGCATTTTGAAAATTTCTCCATGATTAAAATGAGGAAAAAAAATCTTTAAAAATATTTCCATATGTAATTTAATTATTTTATTTCGAATGCCCTTTTTCATTAATTTTTATTATTAACATTGATCGATTGACTACTTTTTTTAATCGATTTGTTTTATTAATCATAGTAAAACAAATCGATATAGCACTACTTTTGATCGATTTCTTTTTACTAATCATAGTAAAAACAAATGATAAAATCTAAATTTCTATTAGTTAGTAAGAATAACTGCCTTGTCAATTTAAAATAATGCATCTATTTTCATAAAAACTATTTATTAATATTCAAAGAATTTTATTAGCATAAATTCATATTTTTTGAAGACCTATTAGAATACTGATACAGCGATTTGAAGATATCAAAACAAATTTTTGTCTCCACTAAAGTAAATTTAAAGAGCTTTATTGAAATAAAAAAAGATTATTCAGGGAATTCTCATATGTATTTCAAATAAAAATTCTTAAGTCATTATTGGAACGAGTTAGCGTGCAATAATTTTATAATTATATAATTTATTTTTCATTTTAAAAGATTATTTATAATTCTAAATTTTTGTTTCACTTATTTACCTATTTTACATCAATTTTTGATTAGATTAAACTTTAATTTACGTTATTTCATTGAATAATACTCAGACAATTTTTGAATATTAAAATACAATTTTTTTAAAATCTACATTCTAACTTACGGGGAAATTTGAAATCCATAGCTTTGAATTTCTAAACAAAACGAACTCAAAAAAATTAGAATTTATGAAAAGATTTTCCGTTTAAACTGCTTCATTGATTAAATTAAAAAAAGAGTATTCACGCTATTCTCATATGTACTCGCAATAAAAATTCTTAAATCATTATTATTTTAGCATTAGCATTAGATATTTTTATTATTTGTACAGGACATATCAAGCAGAACATTCATAATCCTAATTTTTTTTTTCCATTTGTTTACCTTTTTGGCATCATTTTTCTATTAGATGAAACTTTGATTTTCGTTAATTAAATGAAAAGTACTATGAACAATTTAAATGTCAAAACAGAAATTATTTTTTAAAATCTATACTTCAACCTGTGAACAAGTTTGAAATACATAGATTTAAATTCCTTAACAAAACAAACGTAAAAAAATAGAATTTATGAAAATTTAAGTACCTTTTAAGATACATATTTATTATAAATACAAATGTATATATGAAGAAAAATCTCAGTACATTAACAATACAAAATCTGAAATTAAATTAAAAATAAAGATAAATTTAAAGATCGATATTTCAAAAACCGAATCAAAGAATAAAAGAACTTACATTCATTGTAATAAGCTGCGCAGAAAGAAATTTCGAAACACAAAATTCCAATCGCTATCCATTTTACTCTAATTTCCATTGTCTAATTTCATCAAAACAGAGCTTTTTTTAAGCCAATTTCTCAAAAAATAATTCGAAATACAATTTCACGAGTTTCTCTTTAATAATAATATTCCTCGCGATGTTTTCGTTGTGTTTGACGCAACCGCAGAATCTTTTTGAAAGAGTTGCCAGAACTTAAAACCAACTCGATAAAACGCACGATTAAAGGTGCGCGCCGCGTTCTATCTTATCCGAGTAATACAGAGGAAGTCTGGCGGAAATATTCCTTCTTTCTCTCATCTATTATTTCACCTTTCGCTTTTATCATGCATGTGGTGACAAGGTCATTGTTGAAAATGAGAGAGAGAAAAAAAATATTATTCTGACAATTTCTTTTGTGTTTTATGTTCATTTAGAATATGGTAATGCCAATACAAGTCATATAAAAAAAGTAGCTATAAAAATATCCTTCGCAATTGAAAGGCTAATATGTATTAGTTTATTTATTTCGAGTTTATATACACATTGGTAGTCAAAAAAGTGGACACTTTTGAAAATCGTAATGTTTTCGAACTTTGTAGCTGATAGAAAATATAATGTTTCACAAAATGCAAACACTGATATATCATTTTAAAGAGAATTTAATGCTACTTTCAATACAAAAAGCAAAATTCAAATATTTACAATAAAAAAAAGTTGAATAACAATAAATATCTAGATACATTAAATGATGATGCAATGAGTTATCAATACTTAGTAGGTGAGCCTTTATTTTTAATTACAGCTTCACACTGATGTTTCATTCAGCTGATAAGAGTTTTAAACTGTTCCTTCGTTATCTCATGATGTCAGGAAACAATTATAATACCAATTAACTATCTTTAATTTGATGAACGATTCATGTGTACAAGAATTTTCAAAAGGTGCCATAAGTTCTTAATAATTTTAAAGTCAGAACTATTTCCTGGCCATGATAACAATTCAATGCTCTTTATACTAAACCACTCTTCTGATATTTTTGCTGTGTGGCAAGGAGATGAATCCTGTTTAAAAATAAATAATGCGTTTTTGTCAAATAGATCAATGATGGAAGGTATAAATTTCAGTTCTAGAATAATTTCAGTGTATGCATTTCATGTCACATGAAGGAGACCTATGTCATTTGCTGGTGTATGCATGACCAAATCATAACATTAAATGAATTCTTCATAGTTACCTGAATGCAGTTAGAATGTAGCTCTTCGCTTATTCTATGTCTTACCTATTTTTTCTCATCCCTACCAAAAAGCAACAGGCTTTTTTCCTCACTCTTTATAATTTGTGACCACTAATTATCTGTCTAATTAATACGCTGCAATCTTTTTGTACGTTGCTGTAAACTGAAATAAGTTTTTTTCTTTCAATTCAATCTCTTAGTTCAACATCAAATAATCTTCTGATTATTCTGGGACTGAAATAAATGTCATCACCATTCAAAAGGCACCTGATGACATTCTTCGATTTTGGAGACAAAGTATTTTTATTTTTCTGACATCATTAGATGAGGTGCACCTTTTTCAGCCCTTTCATGCTTTGTTTTTTTAATGAGTTTTTCTCTTTATATCCAAAATTTTAAAAAGCCAGAAGTAGTCACTGAATCACCCACTTGTCTTGCAATTTCAGCATAGTAAAGACCATATTCTTGTAAAACAATAATCTTAGTTCTCTTTCTAGGTGCCCAATATATTCCTTTATTTGACGTCATTACCTCTTGACTAAACATTAGAAATATTTACAAAAGTTTTAGCTGTATATAATTATGGATTTCCTACAGTTCATTTAGTGTAGTGTGGGTGTATGGTGTGGAAATAAACACACAATGAACAGTCCTTTAGTAGAAAAACACAATTACGACATTTATTTACACGAAGACAGGACAGCACAAAGACGACAAATATTTACAGACAACTATATATAGCCGAGACGCACAGAACAGCACAGCAGCACCCTACAGCAGACAGTACCCTACACGTAGAAATTCGGGGGTGACAACGTCCATAGCACACAAAGCGGTCAGATAAGATTCAGTGGGAGAGGCGAATCCTTTGAGCTTTGCTCTACGGTCTCTCCAGACTGTTGACTACTCCATGTCTATGTTGTAGTGTTCTTGCTTTAGATGCCAACTCACTACTTAAATTCTAGACTGTCCGTTCACGAATATGATGGCCCAAAGGGCTACGACCACAGGATACGGCACACAAGAATTCAGCACTCAGCCGTTGCTCCGGTATTCTTCTGGCGATTTCGACTACTATTCGCCACGTCCAACACAAGTCGACGATTTCAGAACTACTCGCCAGGACTATTACTATTACCTGCGATTCTGTTGATGACTCTCCAACTTGAGATTGCTGGCCTTTTATAGTTCCGGGGAGATCATGCTAGGAGCTTTTGGACCAATCAGGGCGTATCTGGACGCATATCGGTTCTTAATGGACGGATCCAAAAGATTCTCGATGTTTCGGGTATTATTCCTTTTGTCGCCAAAGTCGCCAAATTCGTGAACAAGTTTATTGCTAAGCTCTGGGATCACTAATGCGTCATCCGGCATCATCAAATACAAATTACTGTAAATCATTCTTTCTTATGATGACACTGTAGTGGAAGCTTTATAAGCCAGATAACATCCCCAAGACTGGGAGATCACTTTCAGTCTTGTGGTTATGTTATCTGGTCTGAGTTCGATCCTAGCTATCGCCAATAGCAGCTTTGGTGACCTAGGACGATGAAAACAAAAACAAAAACGGAACCTTCATTCAGCTGTAGTGGCGCCCTCTACCCGAAAAAAATTAAAATAAAAAAGGTGATAAATAATCAGCCAATAAATTTTAAAAAGTGGTGGTAAATAATCAGCCAATTAAAAAAATGTAGCTGATAAATAATCAACCAAAAAAATGAATAGGACGCATTAAAAATTCAACAACCAAATAAGATCATTATTTAAATAGTAACAAGATATCATTCGTTTCACCTCTCACTGGAGGGGGAATATTGTAGTGGAAGCTTCATAAGCCAGATAACATCCTCAAGACTGAGTGATCACTTTCAGTTTTGTGGTCATGTCATTTGGTTATGAACAGTAAAATCGCGAGTTCAGGCTATCACCAAATAGAAATAACACTATACACACTGGGAAGCAAAATTACAGGTTCGTAACAATATTAAAAGGTTTAACAAAACTTCAGACTTGCAATTTAATTACATAAAAAATAGTCTTCCTTCCACAAGAAAAGGCCCAATAATAACTTGTTCCAACTTTAAAAATGATGTCAGATTCTGCTATCAGTTAATAACATTCGATTTGTTCCGAAAAAAGAATAGTGATGATTTGTCAAGTAAGTTAGAAATTGCAATCTACTACCTCACTGTATTTCTTATTCTGATTAAAGTAAGAATACCGTTTTTTGTATTGCAAATATTTAAATTTTGCTTTTTGAATAAAAATCAGAATTAAATTCTCTTTAAAATGATAAGCATTTAGATTGCATTTTGTGAAATGTACCATTTTCTATAATCATATAAATTTAGAAAACAACGATTTTCAAAATTGTCCACAATTTTGATCACCATTATATACAAAATACACCTTTTGTAAATGGAATTTTATTGGGATACATTAGAGAATTTGTATTACTGTATCCTTTTTCTTTTCATATTTGACACTATTTTCTTCCATAAATATTGTAATTTTGAAAACCAAAAGTTTATATATATGCCTTTTAAAATAGAATTTTATTCAGATACATTAGAGAATTGTATTAACTTCTCTGTTTTCTTTTCATATTTAACATTATTTTCTTTCATAAATATTTTAAATTTGTAAACGAAAAGTTAATTCTTCGTTGACCAAAAATGGTCCAGCTTTCATACCTCATTTCCAAAATCTGGACGTAAAAAGAGGGGAAAAGATATATTATTATTTGATAACACCAATAAATATTTACTGATATCTGATTAAATCAGCAGATTAGCAAAATATTAGCAAAGTAATATTTGATTATAATGCAAAGAAAGTTTTTAAAAAGTAATCATCCATGTTTCTTTAATAAAATATTTTATTTCATTTATATTTTTGACTTATGAGATGAATTAAATGCATTGAATTAAGCTCTGAATTAAGAACTTATTTGAAGAGAATCTAACTACTCAAAAGCATTCATTTAAAATAATATACAACAAGAAATATTTCAATTTAAACAAAAATGCATTAGATTTTATATTAAAGAAAAGTAATTGTGAAAATTGATAACAAAATTAATTTTTAAAAAGCACCAATTAATATCCCACCTACTTACCTTTTGGACTTTATCACCTTTAAACTTCTAAATATAGATTTCACTATTTTTTTTTCTAGTCAGTTTAGATGAAATTTCTAGAGACATTCTTCAATGATAAGTTTTTCTATTTTTTCTTGTTCGAAAAGTTTCTTGCCATATTTATGTATCGAAAAATGCCGATAAATTCTTAATGGGTTTAAAGTCTGAGAGTGCTGAAGATGATACTTTGTCTTAAATGTCCGATAACGTAACCGTTTCTTCCTAATTTTTAATCCATGAGATCATTAAACTGGAAAAGAGAACTTTATTAATCCCGATTTCTCAATGCTAAGAGTAACGCTTTTTTTATTATTATTCAGATAGTTAGTTTACCCATTTTTTTCATTAGACTCAATAAATACTATATCTGCTACTATCGCCAAACACTTCCATTCCATGAAAAAACCAACGACGTATTTATTCAGTTTTACTGTTTAGTTATCGATTAATTCATTCTTTGGCCTCCATATTTTTGTTCGTTTCTTTATGCCAAAATTTTAATTTTTTTCCCGTAATGAATTCAAAATTCTAAAGCCTTGTTATAGCAATCTATGGAAATTGCTGACACTTCTGGTTTACTTTAGACGTGAGTGTTTTTCGCCTGGAATTTACTTATACGTAAGTTTAACTCACTTTTTAACGTTCTCTCTTTCACTAAGAGACTTTCTTTTAGCAGATCAAGAATCCTTGTTCTGAAGAGTAGTGAAGAAAAGTTGAAAAGAGTTGTCCAGATAACTATACCTTTACAGCTCATAATTTTCAAGAAAATTGCAAATAATTAGTATGGTATCACATGTGGTGACAGAAAAAGCTTTAAAACTTAAAGAACCTAACAAATTTGTAAAACAATAATTTAAAAAGATAATTCCCGAGCGCATACGAAAGCGAAGGAATTAAAAAGATGGAATACCTAGATTGGACATAGATGTCCAGCTGTATGATCCAATGAAGAGATGTCTACAGATCTAACTACTCTGGATTTGTTCTTAGGAGAATATCTAAAGCAGTTGGATTATAGAACCTCATTTACTTAAGAAAATGTCTTATTTTCTCACTTGTTCTTACTTTAGTCGACTCTACGATGATAGATTTATGATGTTAACCGCTGCACATTGATCTAAGATCACAAGAAAAACTCCTAGTAACCCTAAAAGTAAGGGTCAGTCGGCTTGGAAACGAGATATTCTATTATATTTTGGGGGTCAAGGAAAGGACCGTATTTCATTTGGCGCCGAAAGAACCGGTAAGGAACCGAATATCTGCATAATCACACGCGAAATTAATTTCTCGGCTGATGAAAAGCGTTTAGTTAGCCAAATGTTGTGGTCTGTTTTAATGCCTACTTCCCTTCTTTCTTAGATTCCTCTACCTACAGCAACCATGTTCAGAGTTTTTCTCAAGATGGTAGGTCAATATACGAATACTCATCCTCGAAATGTGCAGTAATCATTTTGAGCTCTTATTTATGCAACTGCAAGTACCATGATCCATTTTTATATCAAATACTTTTTTTTAGTGTACATAGATGTGATATTCTTTTTTTTTTACTCTGCATCGTGGAGGCACCGTTTATTGGACAGATTTTATGTTCTAGAAATGAGGATTCTAGCTCTGCACAATTTATCCAACGATTACCGAATGTCCTGTATTAAATTAATACTTTAAACAATAGTATATCTGCAACAATTTCCCATATCTATCTAATAATTTGGCCAAGGGATGTAGATCCTTCCAAATATCCGCAGTATATAAGAGGTCATATCACTGGTTAAGATAGTTTCACTGGATTAGTATCACTGATACAATCACTCTTCAAAATGACAAAAGCCTCTTCCGATATCCAAATGTAATTTCAAATTGCTGATCTGAATTAGCATTTTATTTTTAATAGATTCAAACTGTGAAAATCAGTTATGCTTTTTAAGCCTATTAAATTCCGACTATGCTCTACTACGATTTGATAATCCAATAACTGTCCATTTCAGGATCACGAGACCAACAATTTTGAATTTTATACTTTGCTAAGGGATGGTAAGTAGAAAGTTAAGCAGTTATTACACCCTCAAATTTTGTGAATGATTTGAATTCCCCCTATGGCTAAATGTAAATATCCCCTCCTTTTATTTTTCCTTTCACCCCTCTTTTGAAGAAATAAGCGTCTTCTGAATCAAGCGCAAAGGCGAGAATGATTTCCAAATCAGGAAATGAATATTTGTTACACTGGTGAATTGAAATAAAGTTCTTTATTGGAAGAAAATTTATTTTCCATATGAAAAATAGCAGAATTATTCATATTGTAAAACTAAACTAAAAGAAATATGGAAATTAAGAAAGTATATATCAAACACGTTGAATTAAATTTTAGAATTAAAGTTATGTAGTGTAGTTGATAACATTCGTTAAATAATTCATACATAGTTTTGAAACCGTCATAATCTTCAAACTTTATTTGAGCTCATACATGCATTGAAGTGAGTTTCTTTGGTTTGATTATAATGATTTTGAAAGATATTCCTATTAGAAGAAATAAATTTACCTTCATTTATTCAGATAATATTTTCTATCTTAAAAGTTAGCAAAAAATTGCTTTTTTAAGAATCTATATGTAGCTTTCTCATGTCACCAGACCAAAGTTAAAAAAGGCAAGTTCCTTTTTGAAACTAGATATCGATGTAATTACCTTTTTCCCCGAAATGCAAAGTTTGTGGGGTTCTTTTTCTTTTTACTTTATATTGAAACTAAAATAATGGAAATTAATCTCTTTCTAAAATATCTTCTACATGCTTTATTTTATAATTAAAACAATTCAAGTGGTTCATTCATTTGTTACCATCTAAAAATGATTGAATGAAATCGGATGGAGAAATATTACATTTCGAGTGCTCAGGAGAAAATATTTGTCTCATTAGGATTGTATTAACATATTTATGGAAAATTTACAGAAATTAAATAAAGTTTTGAAAGAAAGTAAGAATAAGTGTATTTTCTACTAAAACCAAAAATGGTTGACAAGAATAGTTTACAAATCAAATTCCAAATGAACTGTCAATGTTAGGTAATCGAAGAAATGACGTGTTTATCCGTTTCCAGTAAAGTAAATACTTAGAAAAATTTCTTAACATAAATGTGTAGAGATTTTTATTGTTAAACTATAAATTTCTTACATCCAGAGCTCAACCACTAAAAATAAAGCATTCGCAGTGGACTGTTAAATAGAACTTATCACCGTAAATTAGGCATTTGTGTTTTCATCAAATTACACTCCAAGTTCAACACAATTATTCTTTGTCTTTTTCAATAAATTAAGAAAAGCACAAATTATAAAATTAAAGCTCTTGAGATATACAATAAATTTAAAATGCATCTTTTTTCCATACTCCAACATCTTTTCACTTAAATGAATTATATGCCATCAATTTCATAAAAAAGAAATAATAATTCAAAATAAATAAAAAATAATAAATTCATTTTATTTTTCAGATGGAGTTTGCTTTATTCTGCAAACATTTTTTCAGAAACATATATTGTTTACAAACTAGCAATGATGTAACTTCATTCTCAATTCAAGGATTGGCGCAGTATGGCCAAGAATGGCCCTTGTACCAAAACTCCCGAATCAATCAACCAACCAACCAACCAGCCAACCAACAAACCATCAAGGATTTGCTTCAACCGCAGTTAATTCCCTATTCAAATTCGTAGAAGGAGCTTCAACAACGACGCTACTTTGAACAGATGTAACAGGTAAGCTTTCGACTTCATCATATCGAGGTGGAGGATCAAGAGGTGGAGGAGCACTGTAATCATAAGAGGACAATAGTCCTGAGATGGTACCATAACTAGTCCTCAGCCTACTAATCGTCGGAACAGTGTTGATTGATGGCTCTTCTGTATCTGGACCTGCAAGTTCTCTTCTAGGACAGGCAGCCCTTCTGCATTGAGACATTCTTTCAATTTGTTGGGAGATTTTAGGTCCTCTGAGATAAGCAGCGATAGTTAACAGAATTAGTGCTCCAACGATGGTGACAAGTATTACAGCTAGAGATTCTCCTGAGGACAAGGAAGCTGGAACAAAGGTAATGAAAAATAGAAATTAAACATATGAAAATTTATTTCATCCGAGCTAATCATAATGGCAACAGGATAAATAACATGTGCATCTTCTGCTTTAAAGTCATAATGGCTTAGTCGTAGTAATTAGTTTTGAGATAGAATGATCTTGTGTTTGAGGTTCGATTCCATAAAGGATTCACTATATTAGCGGAAAGAAGAGGTAATTATGATGGGAATTTAATATACAAGCATTGGTCAAATGTTCTTATTTTAATATAATGTGCAAGCCTGGAAATGAGGGGTAGTTTTTAAAAATCTTCCCAATAGATGAAGCGGGGCTTTAATCTAAGAATTTTAATCAAATCTAGTTGTCCGAATAGGATTAACGAATTCAAATTTACGATAAGATTTATTGGGTTAATAAAGCGTTTTGGAGCAGCATAAGCTACCAAGATTACAACATCGTTTTTCTGCATAATTGTACCTTCAAACACAGATTAGTAAACAAACTGAATAATCTTAAATACTGATATTAATGCTAGCAATAATTGCAATTAAATTGGAGAGCACCAAATAGTTTGCTTAAGATCGACCATCTCAACCATCATTCAATACCACCAAGGTTGTACAATTAGATATCAGAATTCACTTTTAAATATATTATGCTATTATAATACCCCCGAATAGAATTTGAGTTAATTAGAAAGAAAACTGTGCATGTAAATTCAAACATCGACCTTTTGTAAAGGATCATAGTGGGGAAAAAATCGGATTTTGCAAAAGTATTCACTGTTTTAATCTAGGCCAAAAGCTTTATTGGTTAACTTTTTTTGAAGTAATATTTTAATTTACAAGGAAGACATGAAAATTAATATTTTTGCATTTAATCCTCGGACAGCTCAATTTGTGAACCAAAATCTTTTTTTGTGTGTGCATATTTTAAGACTATATATATTGGAGAATTGAAAAATGCATTTTTTTTTCTTTCTAAAAAATATTTTTATATAACTTTCTATCATGAGGAACTAAATTGCAGAAAAGACCAATTTCAGATGTTATCACAAAAAGTTTATTTAAAATAAATTTCAGTTGATTCATAGTTAATTTCTATTTATTGAATAATATAAAAAAAGTAAAATGTATAAAATTTAAGGAGGGGGAAGAGGAACATTCTTCATATCAATTTTGCATAACTGTCTAACGCTTTGCATGTTTATTGAATCATGATCAGAGTCATCGCAATTTGAGGGGAAGTCCAAAAAATTCTATAAGGCTATCAAAACTAAAATCTTTTTCAGAATCTGAAAAGTCATCAGGAATATACTCTCTGTCAATCGCTGAACGTTTTCTATTTTGAATATAATTAATGTCTGTATATTCAATGTGTATATAATAATAATATAATCGGTCTGAATTTGAATATAATTAATTTCTATAAGAAAAAGGCGGCAAAAAGTGAAGTTGAAAGGTCAAATGCCGCAATTTAGTGGACAACTGACGACATCTGTTGGCAAAACGTAAACTAAACGTCTAATACTGTACATAATTTATTTCATAGGTTAAACGGAGAAAAATCGGGATGAGCTCTTCAATAAATGAAGGACACATGCCCGTGGAAATTACGGGATGATCAGCCAGATTGTTAAACAATATTTTCTAAAATATTTTGAATTAACATCATGTATACATTTTTAGAAATTATGATGTGAAAATTACAGTTTCTGAACTCAAGAGAAAAAATTTATGTAAGAAAAATTTATGGACGTAACTGTGGAAATGCAAAGAACTCAAGTTGTTCCATTTATGAAATAATTTGTTAAACAACTTGATAGCCATTAATATATTTCAAATCAACCCAGTATATTTCTAGTTTTCTTTTGAATATAATTAAATATTAACTCTTTACTTACAACACTGAGCAATAAATGAATCCAACTCGTCACTGAGATCTCCGCAGTTATTGTGACCGTCACATATTAGTCCTTTCCAAACGCAATGACCATTATGACATCGCTTTTCTTCTTTGAAACACCAGTTGTAACCTATGAAAAAGTATTCTTGTGATTCTCAAAGGAATTCTGAAATGTAAACCAGGATTGTAAAAGTAAACAGTGTACAAATAGAGAAGATAACGTAGTTCTCGTTAAATCATCCGATTTTCGTGATTTTATTATTAAACTTTTTAGCATAAAAAACTTCATTTAAATGTGGAAGCTCCCATTTCTAATTCCCTTGGCTTCTCTGCTGTGAAGTGCATTAGTCATAAAATTTAAAATCTTATCAATTATTTATGTGGGCTCGATGGAATTAAATAACTCCTTTCACTTCACTGAAACGGCTGATTCATTTATGTTACAAATGGGCAGAGATGGATGTTTTTTAGTCACGTGCAGTGTTCAATGAATTAGCTTACCACCTGCGCTCAATTTGCATCTGTGTTTAGTTCAAGCTCACAGATTCAAGTTCAAGTTTGGTTTTAGTAGATCGTCTCCCCTTCTCCACAGTTCCAATCCAGCTGCTTTATACAATATTTCATTCCGACTTCTAATGACAGCATTCGATAAAGTGGGTTGTTCTATCGGAAATTTAAATAATACTGTTTATTAGCAATACCTGAATACTTTTAATTCCTATGGTTTTAAAATTCTCCGTGACTTTGTTACTGTTTATTCTCCTCAAAATTCATTCTGTTCATTAATTATAACTATTGAACACTAAAAAAATAGTATTTCATAAAAACTGATGCAAATTGCAATTTTGAATTGAAATAAAAGAGGGAAAATTTTAAAGAAGTAAACTTTGTACAAAAACAAGAAAAAGAAAATTGATAATATAATGCTTTGCGTTACCTCTTCGTACAACTGTAAAGGTTAGTTGAAATGCTGCATTACTGATGTCCCGAGTATCTGAAGTGTGAAACACAATATTACTCTTACCCCAATAAATATATGATTGAAATTCGTATGAATCATAACTATAACCACAAAGTCTGGTATTTTTGAAACCTCGATCAGATGATATCTGTGAAAAATAAAATTAATAGTAATACAAGTTAGATCACAAATCAATATCTGTATCAAATAATATGTATATGTGCATTACATTTAAAACAAAAGAATAAAATATTTATTTTTATTTGTCATTTGTAAAATTAAAATCCGGTTTTTAAGCCCTAAAATGTCTATATAGAATAGAATTCAAAAATTTGAAACAATCTGATACCAAAGACCACACGTGATTAAGTGATGACACATTTAAAAAAAATTAACTATCATTTTATCATAGGGATTTCGGTACATGACAGATTTAATGGGGGAAATCGACATTTTTGCCTGATCTAGGGTGGAAGGTATTGAATTAATTATTTTCTATTAATCAAATAATTAAACAATAATATCAATAACGCTTATCGAAAAAACTATTGCATACTCATAACAAAATCTGTTTGAAAAATTGTTCATAATCATGATTAAAAAAGCAACATTTTACTATTGGCACAAGTTTGTTAGATAAGATAATATATTGTCAATGTTAGAAGATAAACAAGGTAAAAGTTTTTTTTTATCAATGACAAATTTCAGAGTGATTGGCCATAAACACGAGTATAAACTATAGATTAATATGTCAGTAGTTAATACCGGAAATAATAAATTTATTTTTTAAGCTTGGGATTTCCAAGATAGTGGAAATTTTAAAGCAAACATTATTGTATAGGATGAAAATGTTTTTTTTAAATTTACAGAAACAATTATCATTCAGACATGGTTAAAAAAATTCACACAAAAATAACTTTTGCTTAATTCTTACTTCAGAAAATTAGTTGTTTTTCTATTGTTCTCATTTGCAAGTAGTCATTAGTTACTATAATAACATAAGATTAAATTGCTTTAAAGAAAATATTTCATTGATTTTTTAATGAGAGGTCATTGTGAACTGTAGGAAAGCTAAGACTTGGTAATTTTAAAGATCAAGATCTTAGATTCAATATTTCTGAAAAACTATAGTTTCTGTGAATATATGAAGGCAGACGTATTTTGGGACACTGTCACAAAATCTGGAAAAAGTAGCCTCCATACGTTATGAAAAGATGTCTTTTATTAATAAAGTTATCATTAATGTTTGATTATTTATTAAATCACGTAATTATTGGCTATCAGATTATCTGTTGAATAAAGTAATCCTTGGATGTTTGATATGTAATGCAATAAATTTGGTCTGTAATGTTACATTTAGAGCATCTAATTGAGTATTGTCTTAAATACTAAAAGAACCATGAAGTCAATAGTAAATACTAAATTTTTTAAACTTTTTTTAGGAGCAAATTTTTATGGAAAATTGCAAGAAAGTGACATGCAGGCAGGAAAGCTTTCAATAATCTGAAATCGTAATCACAATCATAATGTATTTAATTTCTCTGTAATCAATATTAAAGATTTTTGTTGTTGTTATTTTACGATATTCATTGCGGCCTTATAGTATTTTTCAATTATTTCCTGTAAAAATTATTTTTTTGTAAAAGGATAAAAGAAAAATTTCTTTAAGTTTGTTTTTATTATTTCAATGTGAATAGTCTTTATTTCCTATAATTCCTTATGGCTTTAAAAGGGGAAAAAAAAAAACAAAGCACATAAGGCTTATCTGGGAATCGAACGTAACCAATCTTTCGCTACAAATCTTTACATTAAACCACTGTGCCAAATCGACCTTTTTTCTTTTAGCATCCCTATTATAAATAGTCATATAAAACTTCATTGTGAAGAAATCTATTATTATACTAAATCTCTACGAATAAATATTCTAATTCGCACATAATACAACATTCCCAGTAAAATAAAAGCTTTAAAAGCATATCTAATTCTGAATGTTGATATAATATAGTTTGGTAGTTGATAAACGAATTAATGATTGGAAATATAAATGAAAGTAAAATAAACCTAAAGAAGATTTCGATATACTGAATAGTAAACTAAGATGGAGGTAGAATGATGTTTCGGTCGTTTTAATAACTTCCATTCTTATTATGTATTTATTAATAATAAAAAAACTTTCGATCCATGGATATTTATGATCACGTTACAAAACCGAATGGGTTCTTTTTTTTATTACCGGCTCAATTTCTTTGAAAATATCATCTGTTACAAAACAGAGTTAAAACAATTTCCTCTTATATTCTATTTACTTTCATACAAATTTCAATAGTGTGCTTGTTTTTAAAAAATAATAATAAAGGTAATTTTAATTTATGTATGTTGTACAAAATAGTAATAAAGATAATGTTTTTTGTCATTTGTCACTGTTCAGAATTGCAAGGCCGTTCTCTAGTGGCTCTTATATATAATAAATAGAAGGATAGCAAAGAATTTAATTAAAAAGGACCAATTTATATGATAAATTCAATTTCAAATATTTCGTACAATATTTTTCAAAAAAAAAAAAATCCAGTTTTTTTTTTTTTTTTTTTTTTTTTTTTTTTTTTTTTTTACAATTATCAGATTCCCAACTGCTAATAATGTCTATTTACTCAGCTGTACAAACAAATTTTACTAAGTCAACATTTAATTGAGATGATTATTCAGCGCTCATCAATTTATCAAACAGGAAATAATGAATGAAGGCATATGTTGAACGAATCAGCTCAACAACAAAAATATTCAATAATGGCAGCTATTTAATTTGATAACAACTATCTTTGAAAGATATCTGCCTGGAAAAAGTGCTGCTATTAGAAAATCACGTGAAACACAACTTTAACTAAACAAACTCAACTGATTTAAAAAATTAATTCAGCGAAATTAATAGAGATCTATGAAAGTCTGATCTTTATAAATATGTCCAATATCAGCAAAAAAATTCGTCTTTGATCCTTCCTGGCTTTTAGAAGTGAAAATTATTTGAGAATGTTACTCTTCCACCTGCAATTTTTATTACGCATTTTTATTAACAAATCGAAATGCTTTTTACCATTAGTTTCTGATGCAGATTGTAGTTAACTTAGCCAAGCCAAAACGTTGAAAGGTTTGTGTGATGGTTTTCGCAAACAGCACATTTTTGTAAATTTCTGTTTACCAATAGAAATTGAGTTGTCTTAGTTAACAAGAGCATAAAATATCCTTCATACTTCCGATCAAATTGACTGTGCTTTGACAGTGACTTATGCTCAAATACCTAGACTGAGATATTCTTCTCCTAGTTTCTGTCCTGTTCTAATGGAACAAATCCACTGTTTATGAGATCAAATTATGACGAATATATTCTCCCTTTTTGATATGACGCAAGGAAAAACATTATTTAACTTTTAAGTATGAACCAAGAGGAAATGTGAATTAGATGAAATCAGTATAAGCCTAAATATCAGTATATAACATCAGGAATTCTAACTTATCCTTTATTTACCTAATCTCATTTCAGAAGTTAATCAGCTCATTTAATGCTAGAAAAGGCACTTCTTTATTACCACCCTCGACTTCCATTTTGACAATTATAATTCTTCTTCATTCTGTGTAGTAATATCCACCATTTATATGTCTTGTTAAGAAGTATCTCAGTGATTCTTTGTCTTCTATTATTTTGCAATATTTCCCTTAGCAATTGGAAAAGTTTATTGAATATCGAATTTCCAGTTTTGATGATGACAACATACTATTTCAGATATTAGTTGGAATCTATACAAGGTCTTCACAACAAATAATGCTATCTTCGAACTCAGACTTCTACTTGGCATTTGCAGTTTTAATTTAACTTGTCACGATGGATTTAAAATAAATAAAAAATAAAAAAAATAAAAAACCCACTGATATAAGAATGTCCCATTATGCTCAAAAGGATTAGAAGATTCACAAGAATGCTTTAGGGAACATAAACTTAGAAAAAAAATTCTTCTGTCAATGCTTTTTCATGCTGTAAAAAATAATTACTTCATTTCTATTACAAAAACATTTTATCGCGACCTTGAAATGAATAGATAACTTTTTAAAAAATAAGACATTAATGAATGACTGATAAGTAGTACGATTCAATTTTTAAAAAATTATTCTAGTTTATACTAGTTGAAAAAAAAAGTTTTATGAAAATTTCGTAACATTTCAAAGTTAACAAAACTTGAAAGTATTCCTGTTGCTTTTATTTCTTATTTCAAAAGAATTGTTAAAAATAACGAGAATTTTTAAAAAATAATTTTAAATCAAAACATATTATATCAAAATATGTTTACTGACATTTATCTCTTCACAAAAACGATTTCCAAAATTTATCTTTTTACTTACCAAACTTATGAAGGAAAGATCAAAGAGTTTCATTTTTTTCCCCATAGACTTATTTATAACTAGATTATAGGTAAAAATATTATCACAATTTATGTTATCCGTGCCTTTTATTTTTGTTTTAAAACAAACAAAATTCACGACGGTTCTTAATTTGCACATAACTATATTGACAATCATTCTTAAAAGAGTATGAATCATTATCAAAAATGAAAATGAAAACACGCAGCATTGAAAATTCTATATATCATTTGTGTCATGTTATCAAAATCAATTTTACAACTGATTCAGCAACGAGGTTTTGACTTAGTAAAGGAATGATACAGGAGAAATCAAATCAACGACAACAAATGCATATTTTTTATATATGTATTATCTCTGATGCGATGTTTTATGAAAATCATGGACAAAAGAGAAAAAATGAGATAAACAACCTCATGTGAAATTGACATTGTCCTACATATGTCAATAAGTCATTTGATTTCTACACTGCCATTGATTTGAGAAAGTTCATGCACATAACCTATTTTATCAAAACTGTCGCCTCATTGACTGTTAAGTTATTTTCATTTGCCTTCTCGAATGTTAAGTTATTTTCATTCTTACTGAATATTGTTTCAGATCGCCAGATTGAAAGTTAAATTATTTTTCTTTCTCCTCATTGGATGTTAAGTTATTTTTTTATTTGCCTTCTTGAATGATAAGTTATTTTCTTTTAATGGATTTTCACTATAAATTATTCGATAGAGACGAACTTCTTCAAAAAACCAAATTAAGAGCCATTTGTTGAGTTGAACACTCGGTACTTTAGAAACATTTTTCCAAATATATATGAGTTGATTAATGAAATAATACATACCTCTAAATAATTTGTACACGATGATGAGTTATCTGCACGTGGCAGTAAATCTATATATTTAATGCTGACAACAACCCCGTAAGAAGGTGGGGGTCGTAAAATAACCTCACAATGCAAATTTGGTTCATACCAATAGTTCCAATCAGAGATTAAAATTCCAGATGAATTCCATGACATAGGTGATAATTTTATTTCAACGGATTTGTTGGAACAGCTTTCTAATTCTTTCATAGAAACTGTAATTAAAAAAATACTTTCAGTCCAGGAAATGAAATAAAAGTAGAATATTTTTAGTGAAATTATTTCAAAAAATTTCGATGAAAGAAGTTTTTAAATTTAATATTTAAAGCTCTGCCTCATATTTGCGAGTAAATTAATTATGTATATAAATTATAACATTCTTCTATCTTTGAGAATATGTAAAGGAAATTTTTATATATTTATTTTCGGTAGTAAATGGAAATTATTTGTCGGAAAATATTAGAGTAATAAAATGTTAAAAAAAATGAAGCAATTAACTTAAAACGAATATCATCAGAATTACACGAAAATCAAGGAATTTACATTTTTTCTAGAGTTAATCTTTAATATATCTTAGCGTTAATGTTTAAATAAAATAATTTTATTAAATAAAATTAACTTCTGGTATAATTTAATTATCAATGTATCAATCAAAATATTTAGCTCTTAAAATTGACTCATCGCTAATCATCGTTGAAATGCAACTTCATTTTTAAAAATAAATGTGAAGATATTCTCCCATTTTTTTGGTCGTATGAAAAATAACAGATTTATTGAAACCAAATTTCCCTTTAACCTGTTAACTGGGTAGGACGAAATATTTCAATGCAAAACGAATTGAAATTAAGTTGATTATTCGGTTAACAGGTTAATTTTATTCAGCTAAATTAATTTAATTTGCTAGTTTACATCTACATGAGAGCTATTTGGGTACATATCTCGTAATCACGAACCACATTCAAGTGATGAGGATGACACAAATTTTTATTGAAATAACACTTAAAAAAATATGAATGAAATTAATTATAAATTCTATTTTATTTCATTCAGTTTGCCATCTTGATGATAAATCCTCGAATGTTAAAGAATTTATTAAAACTCTCATTGCTAATATTTTTAACCATGACAATAAAATATAATCATGAAATGCATATATGTATATGAATAACACTTAACAAAAATATGAAATTCTGAAAATTTTTTTAAATTGTTTATTCTAAGTTATTTCATGTTAATAAGACATTCATTATTTTATATCATAAAACTATAGATTTCATTGGCAGATAGAAAACAACAGAGTTTTATGGGTACTTACAAGTTCTGTATCCTTCTACTGAGCATAAAAACCAAACATGCGCAGCAATGAAAGCGCAAATATTTATCCGACGCATCTTCTGCACATTTACTAAACAAAACTAAAGTCTAAAAAGTCTAAATGCTTCCTTGCATTCTCCAACTACTACCGAGATAGTATTGTTGGACTCGGAGATAAGATTTTTCACGCTTTTTCTATGATTAATTAAAAAGAACAATCGTAGCTGATAAATGTTTTGTTCGATCTAAATAAAGCAAACGTCGCGTTTGCAGTTCAGATAATCTCAAGTATTACAACGCACTTCAACCGATTTTGATATTTTCAGGGAAGCCAGTCATTTAAACTTTTTGTTTTCCGAAATAAACAAACTAGATTTGCCTGTCGCATTTTTCACTGAAGTAAAACAGAATGAGTGAAATGGTGATTAATTCCTGTTTTTATAAACCAGTCATATTATTAATAGCTTCCAAATCATGCTAATCTGACGTAACACAGACTGATATGATACCGCAAATTTTAAGGGATGATAGGGTTCACATAAACATGCCTCTTTTAATGTAACAATGTACCGCTGCGCATGATTCCTGTAACAAATGATTCCAGTAGCAAGCATATGATTTTTGTAACACACTAAAAATGACAAAATTTTCATCCTTACAACATCAAATGTTTTCTAATACTCCTTAGAAGTGCATGAAATCTGCCTGTAAATGTTAGTGCAAGGATTTCCTATGTTATGAAATTTTTTTATGAAAATAATTTCAAATATGCTCACCCGAAAAATCATAAGCAATCAAAAGTCGGTAATACCTTCTTATATATATCTTAATATATATAATTTCTAATATAATAATAAGTAATATATAAAGGGTGTCCGAAAATGAACACAAGATATAAATTTGCTACCATTCGAGCAGTAAAGAGTTGGCAACCACATTAAAAAAACATTTCACAGTTGACAGTTTGGGATTGGTAAAAATGGAGCGTTACACGATGAAACAACGTTTTTCAATTGTTGAACAATATTTCAGAAACAATGAAGGTCTGGTGGTAACTATTCGAAAGTTGGCGAATTGGCGCTGTAGATTGTGCGATTTGACATCATTGGATTTATTTTTATGGAGATATTTGAAGTCAAAAGTCTATGCCAACCCGCTCACAAGCAAGGGGGCGTTGAAAAAAGAAATTCAGACGGCATCAACGAAATTCAGCCCGATTTATGCAAAATGGCCATAGAAATTTTCTACAAAGGAGCGCGATGTCCAGTAGAATCGCTTAGACCATTTGCTTTACGTGTTATTCCATGCATAACCCTATGCTGTGTATTTTACGGTTCAATAAAAATATAACAATTTAAGGAAAAAAATGTGTATGTGTTTATTTAATTCAAATCTTGCGTTAACCCGTTGTTCTATCATGCAACGCTCCATTTTTACTACCTTAAACTATCAGCTGTAAATTTTTAATAGGATTGCTAACACTTAATTACACGAATGGTGGCAAATTCAAACATTGAGTTAGTTATGGGATACGCTACATTTGATATACGTTCTCAAAACGGCTAAAATAATAATAATAAAAGCTGAGTAAATTTCATAGTGCAGATTTATCATATTATAATTATTTACTACAATTATTGTAACAAAAATACAATCTCATCAAAATGCGAAATTTGTTTAAAATAAGCAAATAAAAATATTTTAATACATAAGACATGAACAACGTGCCTAATAAATAAGTTTATGGAAACGAAGAAATAAGAAAAAATCTTGTATAATGAAATCTATGCAAATTATTTAAAGCAACTTCTTATTTTTATATGTCGCATTGGCCTCCTCTTAGTTTTGTAAATAGAGAGTTCCATGTTCGACAGCCGAAACAATTAAAGATCCGACGAGCATTTCAGCTTGGAACTAACGTTTGCTGCTAACGTGGAGAGGATGTTTGGAAAAGGAGATTCTGGAAATGTATCATCATCGTTCAAAATTATAATGTCCGTCCCAAAATAGCCCCCAAATTGCCCCAATGTAGGCCGTTCCCGAATTGGTTAGGTCGTGGAGGCTAGTGGTAAGGTCTCGGCTTCGGAACCGGAGGGTTGCAGGTTCGAGATCCGATTTCACCAAAGAACCGCCATGTAAGCGAGTTTATTGCACTTTAAATCAGTCGGGACCAAACGTCCTCCCGCTGGGGTGGAAGTTTGTAGAGGGGTTACTAGCTCAGGGATATTCCTTGTCATCTGACAGTGGTTCGAAATTGTGAGGTTCGACCCAAAATAGCCCTAGAATTGCTTCAAAACGGGACTTTAATATAACTGAACTAAGACTAAACACAAGAAATTATCCAGTCCGGACAAATCACGTGATGCTGATGGCCTATCAGCTGTCCCTTTTCGATCAGTTTTCGGTTTCAGTCTTGAGCTACTGGTTAAAAACTAACCCCGCCCTCGTTTCTCTTAGTATTTTATACCCAATGGAGTATTTTTTAATCCACCTCCAAAAGTAGAGATTACTCATAGTTTTTCATTTAGTTGGCATGCTACGTACCAACGATAAATATATAAACAAGTGGAAAAAAATGTATACAAATCAAAACTCAAGTAAATTGTGTTTACTGTTATGATTAAGATAGGCTCATTGTATGATGTAGCAAATTTTTGTACTTTATAATTATATATGCGTTTATTACGAGCAAACAGATAATAAAAAAAGTCATGTTATTTGAGGTTTTATATTAATAATGAATCTGGAGTGATCAGATTATATACGTTCCACTTTGATTATTTAATGTAGAATTTTACTAAGAGTTAATATTTTTTCCCTTTACCATAATCACAAAAAAAAAAAAAAAAATCTGTTACTAGGGGTTTATTTACCTTAAAATCGTGTGCCTTATAAAAGTTAGTACCGAAATATTTTGGTTCTTCAACATGTTGAAAATATAGATGATGTATGGCAAACAGGGTATCGTGAAGTTTGGAAGAATTGAATCCTTATTTCTCCCCTCTTAATTCTTTTTCCTGTGCATATAAATAAACTTTAATGACCTATGCATGGCAATGATTTTTTCCACGTCTCTTGGAAGTGTGTTTATTCTTAATTTGTGTGAATCGGAATCTCATTTCAAGCCGTTTCTCCAGATTGCTATAAATTATCAATCCCTTTAGAGACTAGAACCGATTATTCCTATTAAGAATAGCCAATTTGGTATGTGCACAGATGCACAAAATCGATGATGGCAATATTTTTCATGTACATTTTTGGAAAATATCGATCTCTATTTTTAATTGAACCAAAAACTAGATTTTTCCTCTGACTGGCGAACATTGATTTTCAGTTTGCTGGGCCCTGGAGAATAGAATTGAAATTGGTATTTATGCAATAAGTCCTCCATTGAAGGTCAGTTGATCAACAAGCCCTATTAATGATCACACCGGCGTCCTGGCTTGGGAGTAACGCGTCTTCCCCATGATCTGACCATCCTTGGTTCGAGTCCCGGTTTGGCCATCGTTGTTCTTCCTCCATTCTATCCGAGAGATGTGTGAACGTACCCTCCTGTAAATAGGGGTTGTGCAAGCGAATGAGTGATGCGCGAGTGGCAAAAACGTACTCTTGGCCCTAGTTGGCGCTACTAAAAACAAGAGACGACCCCTATCGACCTAAATGGCTGTAATCGTAACAACGGGTTTATCCAATAGCAAGTGCCGCAAGAAACAAAAATGATCGCCAATTCTATAATTAAGGGAAAAAAATTATGCAACTGGGATTTCAGTCAAGATAAATAAAACATGAACATGGTCAGTACGAAAGAGTAGATGGTTATTTCGACCTCCAACTCGTGCAAAATTTTAAATTGGAAAAAAGGCTGCAAAAG
This sequence comes from Argiope trifasciata, assembly GCA_026543055.1. Lineage (NCBI taxonomy): Eukaryota > Metazoa > Arthropoda > Arachnida > Araneae > Araneidae > Argiope > Argiope trifasciata. The sequence goes on along the minus strand of JAPMOQ010028746.1, from coordinate 2,238,318 downwards.
AACGGCATTGGTGCAGTTATGAAGCGGATTTAAGGAGAATGACCAAAATTTTTGTACTCTACATGAATTACTTTACATTTATAATGAATGCAACTTTCTTTTAACCCTTTCGCCGTCCTGTCTTCGAAAATCTGCCCCCCCCCCCTTTTTTTTTTCTCTGCATTAAAAAACCTAATAACTTAACATTTAAAAATGTTTCAAAAAGTTTAAAAGTGTGGAAGAAAGCTTGAAGCGCGTTACGGTTGCCCTGCAAAAGTTTCATTTGAACGCTCTAAGCGAATTGCGTAGGATGAAATGTTTAAAGAGGAGAAGAATCCTTTCCCTTTGTATCTCCATGGAATTAACCAAAATCGTTGCCCTTGTAGTCAATTAGGTTAAAGTTATATGCTTTACTCAAATGTTACGAGTATTTATACATTTAAATACCCTTGGTTGGATTTGGATTTATAAATATCTAAATGAAAATGAAAATAGACAGCAATTTCGACGTGAACGTAGACCAAGGATTACGCACTATCTGCAGCCCCGCCTCACTCCATTTTTTTAGAGATATCTTTCGAGGTTTAAACTCTCCAAGCAACTCTTCAGAGATGGAAGCCTACATAAATGGCATTTATGTGAAGAATCCGACTTGTTACCCTTGATTCACCGATTCCAGAATGACTTAATTGCTTGGTCTCCGGTATAATGTTGAAGATTATGGATGAGAATCCATTCTGGAAAAGATGCCAAAGACAGGAAAAGTTACGTGCACCATTCACTCACATATATGCAATATTTGTGCACAATTAAAAAATGGCTTTGTGAAGGGAAGAATTAATCAGGGAGCCAATCTTTGAGACAAGACGACACGCTTATAACGCTTTTTAGGGGCCAATTCTGATCAAGCGGAGAAAATAGATTCGACCCCCCCCCCCATTTAAATGCTTAATGCCATTAATGACTACTAGGGTATGAAAAGCTCGTGTCCTTAAAGATAATGGTATTTTGTCTTACGAGATATACACAGTGAATAGAACTTACAGCAAGCTTACAAGTGGGTTCACACGAGGCCAACTATTACGCGCAATCTTATTCTTGTGCTATTGTCTCTGTATTGTCTTCGTTATGTTAAGACAATGGCAAATGGTTGCTCCGTCGAAACAACCATTTTCCATTATCGTCACGCGATTTTTTCCCAATGCAGGCGGGATCTACTGCACTCAATATCTGGCCACATGTGAACCCACCTTAAGGATTAAAAATATTGGAAAGTATGCAGTTTCATTCTCGTGTTGCATAAGGTGTAAGCAAAGTGTTTAAAGATGCTACATAAAATGCAGCCAATTTGCAAAAATTTAAACCATAATTTCCGGACAAGTATTTTTTTATTTACACTTCGAAGGTATAGTAAAAGGTTATAAAACATTTGTTTACATGCTTTGACGGACATCTGTGAGCGTGTTTAAAAGCATTCAGGTACTGGTAGAAGTCTATGAATTTACCAGAGCTCGGCTCTCGTCCCGAAGCAAACAGTGGTGGTCAACTGTCAATTGCACATAGTCATAACTAAAATGTAGCAGGATTTAAGAATTCGTGGCTGCTCAGTGAAGATTCACTTTGTCAATATATCAAGTTTAAAATAAAAATCAACAAGGGTTGTTATTCTTCCATCGGTGGACAGCATAGAGAATTTGCATTTCAGATGCGTTGAGTTTCAATTTTAAGAGCAAATCGAAGACCGAGCGAGGAATTTTGGAAAAGTCATCGGAAGACAAGATACGATCTGCGTTATTTTCGATAACACTCACGCACTTCTCTTGTACGAAACGCATTTTCAGTTTAATTGCTATCTGCAAGATTTTCAAAACCGTATCCGGGGTCACCTCTTTGCAGATAAAAAGCTCCGTTTGTGTCATCAGTTCCTTTACTTTAAATTTCAAAGCCGTTTTGTACGTTTCCACAGCACTCTTCAAATCCTTTAAATAAATGATTTGTCCGTATATAAATCTGTAAAGAAATTACTTTAGTTGTAGAAAAAAATGTCATTACATTCATAAAACGAGTTCCAATAAGTTGAAATGCAATTGAAAATGTAAACCATATTTCAGGTATTTTGTTTTTACACTCTAGAACAAAATTAGAGATATTAACCCCTTCCGGTAAAATGACAAGTCTAGCTCGTCATTGGTTTTTCATGCCATATCGCAGCATGACGAGCTACACTCGTCATGCATACTGTTGAATATGATAATTCTATTCTCCATAATGGTTATTTCATGCACACTTTTTCATTATTAAATTGTATCGGAAGGGGTTAAGCTAGCTTTTTAGGAAATTTCTTAATCTTAGTCCACGTAACGCAAGATTGAACCGAACTAAAGTATGATTAATGGATTTTATTTAGCCAAGTGAAATCATTCTCAAGTTTCTTGATGCTTGTGCTTTTAGAAAAATGCTAGTCTTATTTTAATGACCTATGTACGAATTTTCTGTACTTGCCAAGAGAAACATTAAAACACTCTGAAAGCGCTTAGATTAGTTCCTCAAATGTTCCGTTTCATTGATTGCCCAATTAAACGACATCTATTTCAGGAATGCTGTTCTACCGATTCGTAAAACAGCTGATTAATTACATCATTATCCAAATGTATACAAGTCAACATAACTTGTAATCATTGTAAGAAGGCTTAGGCGATACTATTAATATATGAAGTATGGACTGAATAATCTAGTTCGTCAATTATCAATAAATTTGATGGTGAACATACTTGCAGTAATTCCGACGCTTATAAAAAGAATTAAAATCCAAGCTCTGAATTAAAAACACTCAACTGCGGTCAAAATTTTGCAAAATTACCGATGATTAAGCAGAGCGGTATGCGCTAGCGAGATAAATTTATTGAATTTAAAGATCTGGGAAGGAAATTTAAGTAAATATCATAGAAAGAATATAGAGAGAGTATTCAGCATTAAATTGCGCTACATTCATGCAGAAATCCAAAATAATGGAGCTGCCCTCCCTTCAAGTAAAGATAAAGAGAATTAGCCAGGAAGAGTTTAAAATGAAGATCAAATCCACTCCAAATTTAAATTCAAATTTTCTAGATTTTTAGCGAATTCAATGCGTTTAAGTAAACAAAGAATTTAATAGAAAGTAAAACTTACTCGATAAGATTTTGAAAGCCTTCTTTCGACAGATCGGGTATCCTAATTGGGTCACTTATGGGATCCGGTTGGCAAAGCATCTCCTCGAGCACTGGACTCCAACAAGACAGAATCAATTTGTGTGCTTGGAAAGTTCCCGTGAATCCCTCCTTTCCAACTAGGAAATTGACGTCTGTTAGCTTACCCGTTTCTCTAAAATGGTCAATTTTCTGAGTCTTCGTCATATGAGTTCTGGGTCTGCCCGATCCTGGAATGATTACCTCCATTAGATAGTCGAACCCTTTAAAGTAAAATTCGAACAACTGCATTTCTTAACATTTTTGAAGACTTCCAGCACGAAGTACACCTATCCCCCGATTTACACCGAAGATAGGTTCCTTAGAAAACCGTGTAAATCGAAATCGTTGATTCTTATACGTAAAACCGTGTAAATCGAAAACAAACTAAAATGTGCATAATTCAGTCATTTATTTCAACGTAAAATAAAACTAAATATCTTAAAAACATAAGACTGTCTATTTATAAAATAACAAAAATATAAGGTATATTTATGCAATTCATTTTACATATAGAAACGAGAAATATAAATTAAAAAATTTAATCAGAAATTTAGTTACTGTTATCACTTTCGTAGATTCTCAATCTTTTATTCCCGATTGGTATGATATCACTTTCATCACTCGATAGTGGTTGATGCGATTCAAGTTCGATGCTAGATGAATTCCGGGTCGGTGCAAATTTAAAAACCGTGTAAAAGTGAAATCGTGTAAACCGAGTGCCGTGTAAATCGGGGGATAGGTGTATTTTAAGATCTTGATCGATCAATGAGTAGAATTTCAGACATTTACAGCCATATATTATGCAAGAATAACTTGTAAATAGCAAATATTTTAACCTAGAAATAGAATATCATTTGGAAGTTTATATCTACACAACGGTAAAAGGCTAAATGTTAATCGTGAAAAGGCATTTCCATCAAAGGTAAAAGCATTTCCATCAATTCGGAGATATAATACCGCAGGATACCAACAGGTTGTTAGCCAACACGGCATATCAAAAGTCTCTTCTTCCTTCAAGGAAAAGCCGGCATTTTATCGCCGTCCAAACTTGGCCTTCTTGTGCCTCATTCTTTCATTTGGACTCTCTACCTCCCAATAGTTGTTCAGCAGATTGCTTTCATTTGTGGCTTCAGTCTGGCGTCAATGATACGTTCTCGTTAATGACCGTTCTGGCACACATGTTAATGATAGTCAATTCACAATGAGAAGCATTTGGCATCCAAATGGTTTGATACTCCTTCAGCTTGAGGGTGCTACAAGTTATCTTAAACGATAAACACCGCGTATGGTCCTTCAGGTGACAATAATGACCAGATGCGGCGACGCTCTGCGATAAGAAGATCCCTTGTGGCAATCTATAAGCGTTTAACAATGGAGGGTTTTGACAGGCGATGGCACAGTTGGCTGGAAATGCCGCTTATCATGAATGGGACGGGGGAACGTTACAGTGCTAATTTCATTGATCTAGGCATTTACAACAATAAGCAAGTCTTT
>JAPMOQ010028746.1:2221152-2233218 GCA_026543055.1 Argiope trifasciata | reverse complement strand
TATTTGCATTGTCTTCGTAGCGGAGCCCTCGAGTGCTAAGGGTTAATACTTCTGTGTGAAAGAATCAATTTTTGCTACATTTTATGGGGGGGGGCTTCAAGCCTTTAAAAATGTGACATTTCGTGTGTGTGTGTGTGTGTGTGTGTGTGTGTGTGTGTGGTGTTTGGCATGACGAGGTTAAACGAATTCAATTTCATATTGTTTAAGTTATAGAAGGCCAAAACAATACCCATGCATTTTTTAATTTACAGCTAAAATCCTGCACGAGTTGCGATACTTATTTGCATCCTTTATGGAGACAAGTCAAAACTAATACAAAAACCTCAAGATTTCATTTCGATTCATGCAAGAATAAGCTGGGCAGGAAAATCTAAATAGACTGCCATGCTCAGGAATTCAAATTGAATACATTCGAAAATAAATTTGTTATTCTTTTAAAGATTAATTTATTTCGGAATTCTTGGGTAAAAGTAAAGTTTAAGGTACGGACCCTCGCCAAATTCACCAATTGTCCTCCATCTTCGATTAGTCAAAAAGGGCGCTATTACACCTATGTGGTCAAGAAAATTAATAAAATTAAGGAAGAAAAAAAAAATTAGTCTTTAAAACTGATAATGGTTTTAAAAAGGGTGGAAATTAATACATTTTAACTCAAAATGAGAAAATTTCCATGAAATTCAACGAATTTTAATGGATTTGTATTGGAACACAGGATAATAATTCGAATAATAATTCCCCCCAAACCCCCCGATTAGCAAATATTACACATATTTAAAGCATAGAAAGAATACATAAAAATTGTCAAGAAATGAACGAAATAACTTACCTAGTCATTCCTCGCCAGGCAAATCGCACGTTTGCGGCTTGTATAGCTCGGCAGTACCTCGGAGAAACTGCTTTAAAAAGGGCTCTATAGCTACAATCATAGGTGCGGCGGAACATACAAGTGCCAAGATACGAATCAAATTGATTCTTGCACTTGTATGTTCCGTCCTTCATCTTTGATTTTAAGCCGCTCCAGGTGCCTTCGATGCTATTAGTGTGAACACCCGTGATGGGATCTTTGAATTTTTTCGAATGGTTTACCGTGTGGTGAACGTAACCTTCGGTTGTTGGAAGGGTTGTAACCATTCCAACAATCCAAGAGGACGATGCTCCCTGGTAAAACATTTTTTTTTTTGTAATTTCAATCAACGTCTCAGCCGTTCGATCCTCAACAACTTCAAAAAACACCCATTACTCCGTCTTTCAATTTCTCCAAACACCCATTTACCTTCCACTCTTGCCTCTATTGTACCTCGTTTTGCCAAACTTGCTTTCATCAATTTCCACAATCACATCTACACCACCAATCTTATTATACTCGCCAAACACAAGCATACTCATACACCCTACACGACAAGAAGCCTTCCAATCGGCTAAAGTTGGTTTACTCAAGTATGAAAATTCCTCAAGTATCCATTTTGTGGGCGTCTCTTTCACCCACAAATAGGTTAAGATTAAAACTTCGGGGATAGACTTCTGCGAGAAAGGGTAGTTGGTTTACTCGATCTTTTTATATAGTGCACACTATCACGACAAACCCAAATCCATCCATCATTCGAATCAATCTTTTCAACCAAATTCATCTTTTTCCCACATTTACAACATACATAATTATTAGCAATCAATTTTTCATTCATACACCATTAATCACAACCAGTTTCGGAGCCTTTCGCAAGTCAAAGAAAGATCATACAAACCAGCATCGTCATCGAATTTCTTTTGGGTTTCAAACAGAGGCAATTTCTTAGCGATAGTACCCATCACGAGAAGCACCTGGAGCAAGGGGGATTACTCAATTACAGGCACGTGGTCACAAATTAACCCTATCGACGAAGGGAACAAAGAAAAAACGTCTGACCCTAACGGAGTGACAAGTAGAAAAGAGCGACCCCTGATCCTTCTTGAACAGACCAGTTTAAGGTTGCCATAGGATAGCAACCGGCCAAGCAGGGGTTACCATATTTGGTGATATATCGCCAAGAAAAATTCAAATTTGGCGCCATACCTTAGACCGGAAAATTGCCCAGTACTTGACGAACGCGTCTATATAGCTTTACCCAACAGCAGAAAGTTACGAGACGAAACGTGTAACCGCTTACATCATGCATTCACTTGCATTTTCACAAAAATAATGTCAATGCGGACGTCTTAAATTTTTGTAGAGAAAAGATTCACCTAAATAAAATGTTACCCATTATAATCAAAGAAGCCAATGTACAGGCTAAAGAATTCAAAGTATTTTTTTCTTTGATTCAGACCCAAGATGCATGTTGAACATGCTCAAAACCTGGTCGGAATCCGCCATAATACCATGACTGATAGGTTTACGAATTTCAGGAAAAAACTGAGGGGGATATGTATACATGCAAGACGAGAATTTTGAGAAGATCATTTAGAATCAAACTTAAGTTTAATATTTGGGTAGGAGGGGGGGGGGAGAATAAACAGGAATATCTTATTAACTAGAAGAAAAAAAAAATTAACTCTAAGCAGTTTCCAAGCTACTTGAGTATCGGATCCCGTAGCTGCTAACTTCCAGCAACTCTGCTAGACTAAAGTATGAAACTTGCTTTTAAATATGAAAGAGTTGAAATGCTTGTATTAGTATTAGGTTTTTCGTCAATCACTATATCAACGGATTCTTTAAAATTAAAAACAAGCAGCGAAGTGCACTAAAATTTTATAGCTCTAACCACCATGCAATTGAAACGGCAGACATTTCAATGCACCTTTATAGCACTTTTTAGTAATCAAAGATTGGTTGAAAAAAGTCATAAATTTTAAATATCACGCTTACCTTTCATCATAGCTCTTCTATTTTAAAACCAAATGTCGTGTTAAATAACAAGATTATTAGCTCAACCGAATGAAACTTCAAATCTGTCCAGTGATATTTATTCAAAACAGCAGAAATTTTTAAATTCTAAATGTTGCCACCAATACAGTAAAGTAAAATAGTGTTTTTTCATACATTGAAGATTGTTATATAATCAATCTCTCTTTAGCTTAATTTACAAAGGGATAATATGGAATCACGAAACTCCATTCATATCGCTCCAATAGCTTTATGTGATCTCGATGGGATGACGTGGCTAATAGTATAATTCAATGACACTTGAAAGAAGTTGTCACACTTAGTACTATTTACTTTAAATCCACTGACTCACTTATTTTAAACTCACTGACTTGTAGAATACAGTGTCATCATCCTTTAGTGAGTGAATGCCTCACTTGGGTTAAACATTCTGATTATTACTTGGATTACTTCTAATAGGTAGATTTGGATACCTCCAAAAGGTATGGTTTATTAACTGAACTGGCCTCCAAAAGGTTTATTAACTGAAATTCAATTTGAATAAATATGTATAACTTCCACGTTGCTCTACACATCTAACCATGACCATTAACCAACCTCAAAACCGTGATTCACCATGGAGTTGTGGCGGTCTAAAAGTGCCGATTTTGGATGATTCCAGGTTCGAAACAAAATTCCAAGAATCCGTCATATATGTGATTCTGTTGCACGTTACATTTGACATCGTGAATCCGAATTTCTTCCAAAGGTGTATCCTTGCAAGTTTTGACAGTGCGATATCGATTCAGATGTCGTTCTCATCATTTGACCATGATTCGAAAGTACTAGTTCCATTTCTAAACAGCCTTCATGTTGCCTCCTAATAAAACATTATGTTATCCTGCGTACCCGTTGCCTATAACACTGAGTTGCGCACTGTTAAATGAGCGCAAGATGAAAAGGAAAAGAAAAGGAGAGAATAACGATATGGCAAACCATTCTCCACAGAGACTCCCATTGGAGTCACATCCTGGACAGCTCAATTCAATGCTTTAACAAATCAATAACTAACTAAAGGGAATAAAAATACCTAAAAACAAATGGTGACAATGGGTAGAACTTACAGAGAAATGTAGATATTTACAGACATCTCTATATTTTTAAGGCTGTTAAATGCGGGTAAACTAAGTACAGATTACTAATCGAAAAGAAAAGAAGAAAAAAAAATGAAATATGATAAAATTTATCTGGACTTGCATATTATCAAAACTAACTTGAAACTGATTTCTTACAGGAGTTCATCCAAAGAAAGAATTTAGTATTCTTGAAAACTTGAGCAAAAATCTTGATTTTGACTTTTTTTTCGAACCCTTTATATTGATTAGTTTTTTATTTTTTCCAAAACTGATCTAATTTCAAGTGTTAGAATTGCTTATGGAAATATCTGCAAAAATTCGCTAAGTTTTATAGTATAGAGGTGGATTAAGCCAGATGGAGAAGCAGAATGGAACTCCTCCCTATAACCTAGCCTAAATCTAATTCCTTTAACTTAAGTCCTCCTTATAATCAGGACCTAAGATATATTTATTGCTACTAAGTCTAAGTCTGGCGGATTTTTGATGGAATCTGGTCTTGAACTTTTCACCCACCCCAAAGCAAAAATTCTGCCACAAAATCACGGAAAATTAGAAAAAGTAATCGTTGATATAGAAATTGTGCATAAATGTGTAACCTACTTTAAAGCGAAACCTATAACCTGTGAGTAATTGTTGGGAAGCGTTTCTAAAAATGGGTTATAGCCAATTTTGCCTTTAACTGGTCAAGAGTAAGTTTTATTGGCCCACATCTGATCAAATATAAAAATCCTCGAAAAGGAGTTTAGAGAAGCATAAACTTTTTGATAATTATTTGATTTATAACTAAGTGCATTTCTTAAGAACTAATGACTGAATACTATTAAATTTTCTAAATGTAATTGCAAATCAAAAAAATTATATAACATAATGAAAAATTTAGATATAATTTTATCTAGTTTTCTTTTCAGTGGAGGTATTGACTGGACATTTCTGCAAACCGGTGCTTCAAATTTCGGAGGTCTTTAGAAGACTGGAGTGAATCATCCAAACATCATTTAAAAAGAGTTATGAGGAACTGAAGAATTCCCCACTTTAATAATAGAAATAGAAGGAGTTTTGAGTTTTCACCTTCATTTCTTTAACAGCAGATATAAAGGATTTAAATGCTTTCACTCTGGCTGATTATATTATTTGTAGAAGAATTCATTTCATTGGAGGGAACCCATTTGTTCAAGATTCTAGATAGTATATCAAAAATAGTAGGTCTAAATAGTAAATAGTAAATCAAAAATTTGACAGAAATTGTGTAAAACAAAGGTGGCATTATCAGAGGACAAATGGGTGCTATTGCCGTCTAGTGCGGAACAGCTAGAATTAGTTACAGAATTGTTATCTCAAGCATTTATATCAACACTGAATCGATTTTTCACTGAAACTGCTCCAAACTGTATTCAGAAAATAACCATTAATTTTGCTTGTCGTAGTCAGGAATCGAAAAAATTATATAACATGATGAAAATCTACAGATGAAATTTCATCTATTTTTCTTTTTATGGATTGGGAATTTCTGCTAATCAGTGCTCCAAATGTCTGAGGTGAAGTTATTTAAATATTATTTAAAGAATTATGGGCAAATGAAAGTTAACTTATAAAAAAAATCCCTTTTATAACAATATAAATTAAAGGGATTTTGAATTTTCAACCTTTAACTCCTTTTACCGCAGAGGCAGAGGACTTAAATGTCTTCACTCCAAATAATATTATTATTAGCACATTAAAGGCGGAAGCCGTAGTACTACGATTTGATACGCGTTACCTAGCATACTTTCGTCAAGATCCCCTGCCTTTAATGTGTTAGCAGAGGACTCAATTTCATTATGTTCACCAATTTTTTAGAGATTCAAAATAGTATATTAAAAATTTGGAATAAATTATCTTAAAAAGAGGGCCAAGATGTGCAATTGTCTCCTGGTGGGGAAGGATTTTCGTAGCGACATTAATTTTTTTCATTAAATTTTAAATCCTGAAAAGGTTTTCAGACCTGAAATACCACTGCGTTGTATTTCCAGTGTTTAAGATATATTTAATTATCCTTATTAGTTATTGAGTTTACTTAATTTAAATTCAACATTCATTTTTAAAAAAAGAACAAAAACTGTTAAAGCAATTAGAATTCCTTAAAATTCAGAATCTGCCTGTTAACCCTTAACGCTCAGAAAAGTAATTCGATGCATAAATATTTGCCGAATAAGAGGATTTGTTTATTGCTCCAAAAAATTAATATTTATGAATTCTTTTCTTTGAATTTCCCGGAAAAATTAATCTACATGACATTAACACTCATAAGTATTTTTACCCGTCAAATGTTAAGAAAATAATTAAATAAAATGACAAAATGATGCACTGAATTAAATTTTGCCTGAGAGGAGACTTCAAAGTGCTAAAGTTTCATGATTTTATACATATTTTGACTGTAACTTCGATGTGTTAATTATTTGAATACAGAAATTTGACATTTTAGTTTATTTTTTAAGGAAAAACTTGTCTAAGATATTTTTAAAAAAATTTCATCAGATAGCAATAATTTTCACACAATGTAACCCAAACAGATTAATAAATGCAAAAGGAGTTTCATACTTTAATGTAAGATATTGCTGAATTTCAATTTTTCAATTTCGCGATTTCTAACTACACTGATGGAAAAAAAAAATCCCAACACTAGGAAGGAGCTGTGCTAGATAAACGAAATTTGGTAGGCGTGTTTATACATCTGAAAGATGTCGTCGATTCAAATTTTGAGCTACGCGCGTAAGTGTGGCGCTAGTAGCGACACTATGAACATGCAAATGAGGTTTGCTTTAAATGAGCGTTGTAAGGTTCGTGATCGTTATTTACAGTTGAGATTTGACGTAGCGGGTTAATGTTAGTCAAGGATGCCTCTGAGAAGACGAAGAAGCCATTATCAACAGCTCACTGAGTTTGAACGAGATCGTGTTGTAGGGCTACGAGAAAGTGGGTTTTCTTTCCGCGATATTGCTGAAAGACTTGGCAGGAATGTATCCACTGTGCATGAGTATTGGCGGCAGTGGTCAAGGGAAGGTACTGCCACAAGAAGACCAGGTTCCGGGCGGCCACGTGGTACTACTGAGAGGGAAGACCGTCGTATTCGGCATATGGCTGTGGCTAATCGTACTGCGTCTGCAGCTGAAATTCGAGCTTCAGTTGGCACCACAGTGACACAACGAACTGTTACAAATCGGTTACTTCAAGGACAGCTCCTAGCCAAACGCCCTCTACAGTGCATTCCACTGACTCCAAACCACTGCCGTTTGCGACATGAGTGGTGTCAAGCTAGAGCTCATTGGAGGACGGAGTGGAGATCTGTTGTGTTTTCTGATGAAAGCCGGTTTTGCCTTGGTCGCAATGATAGCCGTTTGTTGGTTAGAAGGAGGCCAGGTGAACGCCTGCTAGTGACCTGTCTGCGACCTAGACACACAGGGCCTACTCCTGGAGTTATGGTTTGGGGAGCAATTTCGTATGACAGCAGGAGCACTCTCGTGGTTATCCCACGCACCCTGACTGCAAATTTGTACGTCAGTCTAATGATACAACCTGTTGTGCTGCCATTCATGAACAGCATTCAAGGGGGTGTTTTTCAACAGGATAACGCTCGCTCTCATACCGCTGTTGTAACTTAACATGCTCTACAGAGTGTCGGCATGTTGCCTTGGCCTGCTAGATCACCAGATCTTTCTCCAATCGAGCACGTATGGGACATCATTGGACGACAACTCCTGGGTCATCCACAACCAGCATTAACTGTCCCTGCATTGACCGCCCAAATGCAACAGGCATGGAACTCCATCCCACAAACTGATATCCGACACCTGTACGACACAATGCATGCACGTTTGCATGCTTGCATTCAAAATTCTGGCGGTTACACCGGTTACTAATGTACCAAAATTTCGCATTTGAAATGGCTCAACCTGTGATCTTGAAACTTTAATCAATTAAATATGTTACCTAGACAAATGTATTCCTAAAATTTCATTACTGTACAATAATTTTTTCTTGGTGTTGGGATTTTTTTTTTTCCATCAGTGTATATATATATTGAAGTAACTTTAATAAAACCGGTAACTATTGTCGTCACTTTTTTTTGTAATATTCAAGCTAAGAAGATTTGCTTGGTTTTAGTAAATTATGTGAATGCACCACTAATTCTTGGAGCAAGTGAATTATGTAATAGTAAGTTAGATTTTTATACAACAGTCAAATATCTTTTTTTTTTTTTTTTGCTATCTAAATCTAACTTATTAGCTACAATTATTTCACAAAGGAAATATTACCGAATGCAATTGACGATAAATAAGCTAATGAGTTAATATGCGATATTGTAGTTTTTTTAGCAGCACTAAGAGTTTACTGGAGTATACACTAGCGAAATAAATTAGTAACGAAATTTTTTGATTTCTACATCCAGAATTATAATGGGAAGAGGTAATTTTTTCCACAATTTTTCTTTCAATTAGTCTTTACTACAAAAATATTTAATTACAAGTACCTCCAAATTTTTAATAGTCTTCGCATTAAGTTGTTTTAAGAAAACAATGATTTAAATAGTTATTCATAGAATATTCATATGTAATATGAATATGTGTAATTCGAATTAAGAAAAACTAAGGCATGCAACTGAGGGAATAAATTAAATTATTATATAATGATTAGAACACGTGACTTGAGGGAAGGTCATATTCAAGATGTCGTATATTTAGGATATAATGCACTGATGTAGATATTGGAATGTAAGTATTTATGTGTTATTAGTGTATATATTTAAGTGTTATTCACATTAAATGTGCGCATATAATTAAGTGCATGAAGAATCTAATTTTACGAAGCTTAGTATAAAAGAATAAGTTTGTACAAATGTTGGCAAAATATTTTCTCCATCATTCATGTACATCATCATCATATATTTTTCTCCTTTTATATTGATCGGCTCAGAAATAATAGAAAATTTTTGTTCGTTCAAGTGAGCTTATTCGCCTCAGACTTAAAACATATCTAAATTCCTGCTCTTTCATGCAATTTTTATTCAAAAATTTCTTTAGGTTTTGTGGTCAATAAGCTTAACCATATTTGACCATACTGCGCCAATGAAATGGTAAAAAAAATTCTTTAGCAGAGGGATTAAGCTTTAAAAAAATGTCGAAAATATCGGGTATTGTTTTTTTAATTATTCTATTTTTTGATAAAATCATTTAGATCTGTTTCTGCATTATATATAAATATTCCCCATTATAATAGCATTCATTTAACACGGCATATCAGCCAGTTGTGTCACAAAGTCCAATGTATCGTCATCCAGTGTCACTAAGTTGAATGCGTTGTTTATCGTGAATATTTTAACATTCAGTACGCTAGATGACACACGAGTGTGAAGCACCTCGAATCGGTGCAGTAAAACTGCGTAGCTTCGTTTTTAGAAATGGAATTGAAGAAAAGAATGAATCTGTTGGGAATAATACAGAAGTTCACCACTTGAAAAGGATGGAAACTAATTTATTTCATGGTAACCGCTGTGAAAGATAATTAATATTTTTTCTTTCTATTTTTCTGATTTAGGAGGTGTTTAAAGAAACAAACACACGATTAATTTTTTTGTTTGTTTTTTCTCACTTCGATAGAGTTTCATGAATTAATTATTTTTGTATAATTATGTATTGCAGAAGCATTGTTGCAAGAAAATTAACTAATCATTTTTTTTTTGAGTTTTAAGATTTACTTACTTCATTTTATCAAATATTAATTCCGATATGCTCTTATTATTCAAAATTAGTCATTTATGAATTACTGTATCCCTGTCCGATTAATTCATTTTATTGTTATTGAAATATTTTTAAGTATTAAAAAAATTCCTGAAAATTCAGAGCTTTGTTAAATTCGGAATAAATTCAATTTAGATAAAAACATTCTTGACGAATTCAGATTAAATATATTTATGCAAAAATAAATTTAGGTGATTTACAGCTGAGACCTGTGTTTGGATCCATATATTAAAATCTAGAGTTAATAACCAAATATTTTTCTCTAGAATTAGATTTCGGTGCAATTAAATCTCATGATTCTCAGATAAATAGATTCAAACATTGACAATCTTTTGATGATTCGTAAGAGAAATTGAGAACAATTTTATTTACAAATATCCTGAAAAAATTTTAACTGAGAGAAAAATTCCGGTCACGTATGATTTAAAAAAAAAGATCGTGTAGAATTTTACTGAGCCAATCCCTCCATAATTAGCTTTTATTAAATATAAAATTAGTTATTCTTAGTCACTTTGAAACTAAATTAATCTCTCTTGAATCCACGTCAATAAATCTCTGGTGCACCCTCTTGAATAAAATGTTCCCAATTTTCTGGAAAAGATAGCTTAATAGTTTTTAGTTTGAATTACAAAATGTGCATATTTTGAATCAATTGTGATATATTACAATAATACTTTAAAAAGAATAACTTATAATTCTATACTTTATAAGCATCTAATATTGGCAACATTTGTAACAGAATTCGAATTCTCTGTATTGAATATTTATGGCTTTCAAATACACAAGAGCCATTATTTTATTAATTTGAAGGTCATAAGAAAGACATAGGTCATAAAGAAACACGAGTAGAAAACAGAATTGTTTATTATCAAGACATATATAATTAAACTCAGTTGATGTAAAATTCATGTAAATATAAGATATAAAAATTATGTATGTATAAGGATAAGATACAAAAGTTATGTACAATCATACTTTACAATCTTTACCTCTTATATGTACCTACATATAAGAGGCAGTAAAATGAAAATTGGACGGATTATAGAACGAGTATTTTGTTAAAGGGACAGTGGACTTTGAAATAAAGGAAAATGAACGAAAATGGGCAATTTTATTTTCATCGTTTCATTACCAAAATATATGTTTGTGATTAAGTGATTGACTTAACAAATAAACAAAATGCCAGTTAGCACTAAAAATTATATATTTTAGCTAAGAGCTCGACACAAATACTTAGTTACAACTAAATATTAATTACGTAAAACTATAACGCGCACGCACAGGCCGTGAAAAATATAACATGCAACATTCTTGACGGCTGAAAGTTGACTGCAGAGTTTTAATTGGTGCAGTTAGAGGATGCGCCTAGTTGTTACATGTTTATATTCAACTAAAATACTTTTATACAATTTATTTTTCAGCAAAATAGATATTTGAATGGTTAAGAGGAATTAATGTAAATGACTTTTCTCAAAATGATATTGTAATTAGATTCAAATATCTTTGAAATATTCTAGGTGTCTTAATTTATGAAGAAATTAAATGAAACTGATAATAAAGATTCCGGTCAAGGATTAAAAGAAAATATGGTATGAATTTTATTTTCATGATTTTTTTATCTATTTAAAAGTTAGATTTAGTTCGGAAAAACATAAAATTCCAATGAAAATTCAGTAAGTGTGCATAAAAACGTTTCTAAAAAAAATAGCATTTAATTGGAATTGCAAAAACATGCTTAGTTCGGTTTCGATAAATTTACATTGAGTAATAATTTAAAAAAAACCAGAAAAAATTAAAAATTAAGTAGCACGGAATATTTTTAAATTCTAAAAAATTATATATTTGTAAAATTTTTCAAAATAATATATTTTGTTTTAAAATGTTTTTTTAAAGAAATTTGACTTATTTATAATTTAATACATATTTATAAAAAATTTCATGACCCTAAGTGAATAATTTCTAAAAGTGTCTAAAAGAGTCCACTATCCCCTTAACACTTTCAACGATACCAACGAGATATCTCGTCGATAGCATTGAAATTGTTAAGGCACATAAGTTGGTCAAAATTGCTAAGGCACATAAATTAATAAGGAACATTGTTAAGGCACATAAATTGTTTAGGAACATTGTTAAGGCACATAAATTGTTTAGGAACATTGTTAAGGTACATAAATTGTTTAGGAACATTGTTAAGGCACATAAATTGTTTAGGAACATTGTTAAGGCACATAAATTGTTTAGGAACATTGTTAAGGCACATAAATTGTTTAGGAACATTGTTAAGGCATATAAATTGTTTAGGAACATTGTTAAGGCA
>JAPMOQ010028746.1:2200685-2221142 GCA_026543055.1 Argiope trifasciata | reverse complement strand
GGAACATTGTTAAGGCATATAAATTGTTTAGGAACATTGTTAAGGCACATAAATTTTTTAGGAACATTGTTAAGGCACATAAATTGTTACGGCTTCATTGAAAGATATTGTTCTGCTGAATAATCCAGAAACTATGTACAAGCTTGAACTGCAAAGAGTGAACACTTTGTATTGATTGTGATGTACTGCAATGATAGCTTAAAAAGAGGAATTTATAATTTCGTACTTCGGCTGCTACATAACGCCGATTGTCGGCAAATTTGTAACCGATTTTGAACTTTATGCATTGAATGCTCATAGCTTTCAAAATACACAAGGTTCGTGGTTTTATTACGCTCTGATAGGTCATAAAGGAAAACAAGAGTTGAAAATATTAAATTTTTTACCAAAAATTATATATAATTATACTCAATAGATACAAAAGTTATGTATGTATAAGAATGCCATACAAAAAATTTGTATATATAAGTAAAGAGACGAAAATAATGTGTATATATAAGAACAAGGTATAAAAATGATGCATATATAAAAATAAAATATATAAGGATAGGATACGATGGTTATGTACGATCAAACTTTACAATCTCTACCTTTAATATGTACCTATGAATAAAGGGCAGTCAAATGAAAACGAGACGAACTATAGAACGAGCATGGCGCACCCTTCTGTTGCAGGATTTTGCTGACTGTGTGCTATGAAGGATGTCAGAACTACGCTGAGGAGTCCTTACACAAATTCCATACAGTCCAGATCTCTTTCCATGCGATTCCCATTTTTTGGAGCTCCGAAGGTAGGCATTCGCGCCGTATATTTGCTTCGGACGAAGAGGGACATACCTGGATACTATCATGCTTTCATAGACAAAAGCAAGCATTTTTCCAAGAAAGCATTAACCCTTTTGTCTCAGTGGAATAAATGTTGTAATAGTTATGGCGATTGCTTTCACATAATAAACAGTTTACTTAGTTTTTTCAATCTGCCTCGTTTTCATTTGATTGACCTTTAATATTTTTAAAAAATGTTTATAAACAAATTTTGATCAAAATCATACTGAATTTGCTAACTATTTTGGTGATAATGCGTTTATGCCTTTCATACTTTTCAGCCTAGTTTTTTCCTTTTTTTATCATTGAATATTTTATAAATATTAACTACGCTAACATTGGAAAAATAGGATGAATGAGGCACTGTTGGTGACGAAGAAATACAAATTCTTTCACGCTGCAGTGAAAGCAATTATATATCATTTATACACTGTTTGACAACTGCTAAGGAACAGTTACGTTTTCCGGAATAATTAAACATAGACAATGATTGAAAAAATGAAACTAAGTACATATATTAATAGGTAGGATGTGCATTTATTATAGTGCAAAATGGTGCAGATATCGACACATGGAAGAATTTAAAAAAAAAAAAGACGCTTCTGGTATGATTTCGAAACAGCCCCACAAAAATTAACCTCAAGTCATAATGATGCAGGCATGAGTACCTCAGTAAGATGTGTAATGACCACAAACACTAATGCACATTTTGCGTCTGATCTCCATCCTCTCCACTTAACTGTTGAGGAGTTCTTCGGGGATATTTTCCCTCTCTTTTCAAAAGGTGATTTTGAGCTCTTTCATTGTTTGGAGAGGTATGGTTCTTAGTGAAACACGTCTGCCAAGAGCATCCCAGGAATGTTCAAAGGGATTTAGGCCGGGACAGTAAGCAGGCCATTGCATATGGACAATATTTTCACTTTAAGGTGTGTCCGATATCTCAAGGCATTATCTTCCATAAACAAAAAGTCCGGACCTAAAGCACCCCTAAAAAGACGAATATGATCTAGAATAACATCTTTACAATATCGTTGCAATATAACACTTCCTCGCTCAAATATATGAAGCAGTGTTCTGCCATCGTGCATGATGCCTGGGCCGTACCGATTACGTTCACTAACAAACTGTTGGGCATAACGTGTTTCACACTCTCTCCACAGTGATCGGTGGACAAAACCACTTGTTACACTGAAACGAGATTCCTCTGAGAACATCACTCAAGACCAATTTTGCATTTCCCAACCCCACATGTTCCTTACACCAGCGTAATACCTCATGACGATGGCGTAGTTTAAGCGAGATACAACGAACAGGCTTCCATGCATATAAATCAACTTGATTCAATTGCCGTTAGATGTTTCTTGCAGAAACATGCCTACCGGTAGCGGTTGCAAGATTTGCAGCTATCTGGCCAGAAGTTAAATTTCTGCTCCTTTTTGCCACGAGGGCTACATAACGATCCTCTAAAGGTGTAGTGTTCCTACCACGACCCTCTGCATTCTTTTGCAAAGCATTTCCACTTTCAGCCACCTTTTAAGTAGATAGATAACACTCTTTGATACAACCATTGCAGCAGTTTCAGTGGTGACACTTTGATCTTCCAGTCGTTCAACTGCTACTCCACGATTGTGGGTACTCAAATGATATCTTGCTGACATATTGCTCTTAATTACTGCAAGAACCAAACAGAATTTCACAGAAAACTTTTATAACATTCTGCACTACTTTGGTACAAACATCAAACAGTATGAATTTTTGCATGAATCATGAGCTTGTATGCAATGTCTTTTATACAGATAACGAGTCTTAGTTTACCACGCCCTTTCAACTTGAATTTACTTTTATTGGTCAGCTGTTTGATACGGAATTTTGCATAAATCCCTTGTTCCTTAGCAGCTGTCAATCAGTGTAAATAAAGTAAATGTATAAAAGAGGTTCACTATAAAATAACGTATATTAACGAACATAACGAAGAATATAAATGTATAAGGGGAGTTCGCAGTAAAATTTCTAATAGAATTGTGGTAGTGGAAATTATGGAAAATTCATAGAAGGCCGACGAATTAGGACACGCACACAATGCTCGGAAGATCTACTAATTTATATTTTCCACTACCACAATTCTCTTAAAAACTTTGCAACGAACATCTTTCATACGTTTATACAACGCAATCATCTGATTTATGAATGGCACTTTATAACTGTTTTAAAGTAAAGAAAAAAATATGAATGAGGAAACATCCCCAGCAGGGTACGTAGTGTGAAATAGATGCAAAAATTAAACACTTTTTAAGTATTATAGGAAAAAAATTAAGCATTTTCGTACATGCATAAATACATAAACTCAAGAATTTTCTACTCAAGGGATTTTCTTCGTCCCATAATAAATTATAAGTTTTATAGAAAACTAAAAAAAATTTAAAATGCTTGCAATTTTAATCATTGATTAAAAAATAACTTTTCATATTTTAATTGATGTTCAGATGTTGCATGAAGCCTCATCTTTTATTTAAATTGGCAACATTATCTTCAGCAATAATTAATACAAAGAAACTGAAAATTTGAATTAAGAGCAAACTGAATCGAATCAATATATGTTATAAACATTAAAGATTCAAATAAATAGTACATTCGACAAAGATGGGTTTACAAAATTATTTTCACAAGTCATCGGGCGAAAAAATTTTATACTAATTATACAAAAAATAGCTATAGTTGTAATTAAAGCTTTTCTACAACTTGTAACAATAACTTTTCCATCAATTATGTATTGGTTTTAAAAACTTAATTTATTAATACTAGATAATGCTGACAGAATTTTATCTCAATAATTTTAAATTTAAGTTTAACTTTTTTTAAAAAAAGATTAATAGAAAATTAAATAACTTCGATGTCTTAGTAATTTTTGTGTGTACAATTTAAAAAAATTATACATGAAAAGTAACTGACTGTTTCCCCTCCCTAATTTCGTCAAATTTTAACATTAAAATGGCAAAAATCTGACAGCATTATTTTGCATTGATAAATTAAATTAACTAATACGCACAATTTTTATTTTAACATTATTTTTATAAAAAAAAATTGATTACATAAGATATTTTCTATTCATGCCAATATTTACATGAATAGAAATCATAAGCATAGAAGCTAAAACATTATTATTACAACAAATTAGACATATTAGTAGAAAAATTTTACATTTTTTGAAAATTCTGATAAGCAATTTCAAATTTTACATGTAACCCCCCCTCCCATCCCTGAGCCCCAGATTTCATAGATTAAAAATTCTCCTATTTGTTAATGCATTTGATTAGTTTTCTTACACTTTATTCAATTTCCTATTTTGCAAATGCAAAAAATATTAATCCATATAAATAATTTAGTTATGATCAGAGCGAACTGCTAATTGACAATAAAGCTGAAATTTGTAGAGATATCGATAGCTAAGAAGCCCACACATGTCTTAGATCTCAATAAAAAGTTGTCATTATTGTAATAGCAGGCATATACAATCCAGTTTACAACTATGGATTAAAGTTTTTTTAAAGTTTACCACTCGATGTGTAGCAGTACAACCTACCATTTTATTAAAGATAATTAACGCGTGACTTATCAACTTTGCTTACTTCTTTTGCGAAATTAACAAGATACTGATGGAGCCATTGTTTAATAGAAATGATTTAGTAATTTATTTTGAGTAGCTCTCGATTATATAAAAAATTAAGTCTATTGTTCATAAAAAGAAAAGGAGATTATTACGTTTAGCAAACTAATTATTTTCCCCAGAGTTTCTTATAAGGATGCCATAAAACGCCTTTTACATACAGTTGATCTCTCGATGTTTTAGCAACTCAGAATATGTCGATAAATCATATGTATATTTAAAAAAATTAATTATCTGATTCATAAAAAGAAAGGCGATCATTACGTTTTGCAAACTATTAGGTTGTTCGGAAAGTAATTTCGTTTTTTCCTGACAAAGGATTTAATTGCATTTTTCGCACCCAATTTCATACTTAAACCGCAAAATCATTTTATGTTTTAAGAGCTGATATAGCAAGGCTTGAGTGTGAAAAAGTGCAGCTGATTCTTCGCAGTAGTTTTTGGATGGTGCCCTTTTAAATATGGAGAGCAATAAACAGCATTTTCGTCATTTTTTTCTTTTTTGCTATAAAAGTTAAAAATGCTGTTCAAGCCAGAAATAAATTAGCCAATATGTGTGGAGAAGATGTGTTAACAGTACATCAGTACCAGAACTGATTTGCAAAATTTTTCCTTCAAATGAGGAGGCCAAAAACCACCTCGATCAGTTTTTTTTACAGCAAAGACCAAAACTTTTATGAGCGTGTAATCATGTTACTACCAAAAATATGGCAAAAGGTATTAGACCAGAATGGCAATTTTATAATTTAATAAATAATTTATTCATTAAACGAAAATTTCTTTTCATTTTGACACAAAAATACGAAATGACTTTCCGAACGACCCAATAATTATTTTCGCCGGAATTTCTTGTAAGACTGCCATAAAACGCCTATCATATATAGTTTACCACTCTATGTTTTAGCAGTGCAACCTACCATTTTCTTTAAGATAATTAATGCCTGAGTTATCATCTTTGCTTATCTCTTTTACAAAATCAACAACACATTGAATGGGGGCCATTGTTTAATACACATGATTTAGCGATTTATTCTGAGTAGCTCACGATATACAGGGTGCTGCCGAATTCGACTTACAAAATCAGAGGAGTGATAATAGACATGAGGAAGATAGATAATCGCCATACAACAGGGGTTCCCAAATGACATTTAGTAGGTGAAAATCGCAAAAGTATAGCGAGTCAGACAGCTGTACAATATTGATAAAATAATAACAAATGATGTTTCAACTATGATTTTTTTAATGAAAGCACATTTTTAAAAGTTTTTTTTCATGCTAGTAACATGAAAACGAGAAAGTCGTTTAAAACACGTTTTTAAAAAAATATTAAAACTTGAATAAAAATAGAAAATGTAAGTAATTTTATATTCTTTCATTTGATGTAAGCGCGTAGTGTGAGAACTGGAGAGTTTTAAAGATATTCAAGAAAAATTAAAATGTGCAACAGAAAACATCGCTTCAATATGAGTACCGATGTTCGCAGATAGTGTTGTCAAATTCGAATGATAAATTCAGAGGAAGGATAGTAGGTTTTAAGTAGATGAAATGTTACCATAAAACATTAAGGTCACAGCTGACGTTTTTCAATGAAAACCTCAAATCGAATGGAGTTCACACACTGGATTCTTGATGCCACACAGAAAGATGCACACTTTTCTGCTAGTTTTATTCTCAGATGAAGCATGCTTTACGAAATAAAGTGTCTTCAACACGCAAATTGCGTATATTCGGTCATTCGAAAATCCCCACATTACTATCTGGTCAAAGATACAACTCAAGTTTGGTATTAACATCTGGACAGTCATCTATTTGAACCGTATTATCTGCTCGAACGTCTCAGAGGCACAAAGTACCTAGTTTTCTTCCAGCACGTTCCTCTGGATTTACTGTAAGGAGCATCGACAATTGTACGCCAGAACATTTGGTTAATGCACAGTGGAGCCCCAGCACATTTTAGTTAAATTCGTGAAATCTGACTTCATGTTTTACAAATAAAGTCACGTTTTTTGAAGATTTAATTCTTCAATGCTCATTCATGAATACTTGCTCACTGCTTTCAATTTTCTCAAAAGCATGAAAAATTGACATTTGAGAAGGCTTCTCGATTACTTTGTTCCTACTCCTCGCATGCATACGACGATCTCTTTGCCAGACTCATTGTCTTTTCAACGTCTCTTTTTGAGTTTTTTACTGAATAAACATGATACCTTATACCTTACCTGATACCTTATGTTTTCCAGTAATTTTTCATCTGTTAATGCCCATCATCTTTTTCATCTATTAATGCCCATCATCTAATTTTTCATCTATTAATGCCTATTATCCTTGCACTAAATTTTTATTTCGAATTCGAAAGCACTCTCTGCGAATATCAGTATTGATATTGCAGCTGTGATTTCTGGTTTCCGTCTTAGTTTTTCTTGTATACTTTTAAAACTCCCCAGTTCTTACACTTCAAGTTTATACGAAATTAAAAAATATAAAATTCCTTATATTTTCAAGCTTTTATCGTTCTTCAAATTTTAATATTTTGGCATGTATGCGTTTTAAACTACTTTTTTATTTTCAGAAATTTACGACCTACTAGATAATTAAAACTGCATGTCACCTATGTGAAAAAAAAGTTTTTAATAATGTGTTTTCTTTTTTTAAAAAATTCATAGTTGAAACACCATTTGTTATTTTTTTAATTAATTTTTTACATTTCCCAACAGTTCTCCGACTCCCTATATTTTTGAGATTTTCCCCAACTAAATGTCATGTGTGACCCCATATTTTATGACGGTTCTCTATACTCATGATGCCCACTGTCACCCCTTAAACGATGGATGGTACCCGATGCTATTATTGAATGAAAAAATAACGTAAAGTATTTAAAGTTGGGGTTAGATAAACTATTAAACTGAAAACCAAATACGAAATTCAACCTATTCGAACCTAAGCATTTTCTGCTTTGGTTCTTTTGTATTCGAAGCATATTTTTTTAAATCATAAAGTTCCTTAGAGTTTAACCAATAGGAAACGATATTGTGCTGATGATGCGTGAAATTAGTCATAGTTTTTCTAAACCGAATTTCTTCTTCTGCTGGCACGATTTTTCCTATTGGTAATGGCTGTAGTAAAAGGCGTTTTACGGCATCAGAACAATTGTTTATTTTCGCCCATTCCAAGACAGAAATCAAAACCCATAACCTAAAATCATCGTCACAATTTTCTATTTTTGTAATTTCTTCTATTGCATGGATGGAAGCAGAAAATAGTTCTGCCGTTAGTAAATATCTTTTGAAATTGTTTGAGATTTCCTCTAAGCAAGCTCGTTTTAGTTTTTGTAAATTTAACTCAATAGCAATTTCTAGACTTTTTAAAGCGTTGATCTTCAGAGAATTCATTTTGAGCCTGGATTTTCGTTCCAGCACAGGCTCCTGGAACTTTAAAGCTGTGACATAAGTTCTGCAGAGACCTAGCATATCACTGGGAAGACAATCTTCAGCGCCGTATAGATGCCTACAAGAAAAAGAAGAATTAATTAATTAATTATGCATTGAAGATGTTAGCAATAAATAAACGATTAAAACGTCTGATAAAAGGAATTTGGATTCGATACCGAAAATTAGATATTTAAATATATCTATAAATTAACCAAGAAAGAATTCGTTAAAATCTGTTAAGAAGAGAATTCTGAGAAGAGCAAACTAAAATTAAGAACGGATTTTAAATCAAAAGGAGCAAATTAAAAGTCCCGTTATCCAAATTTAAAGTTTTATGCATAACATTTCGTCAGATTGGTACCTCCTGTTTCTCAGGATCGTTTCTTTAAAAGGGAAAGGGGAATATGGGTAATCTGAGATTCGTAGTTGGAAAAGTCGAACATGTCAGCGAGTTTTTGCTTGCCTGGAAAAGTACAAAAATGGTAGCATGACTGTGACAAACTTCTTTCTAACGATAAATATATTTTCTTCAGGAGGGTTGGTACAATCTGGTGATGGCCCATTTATAAATAATTGTAAAATTGCGATTCCATTAAGACTTGGACACCTAGGAAATCTAATTTTGAGGATCGTGCAATTTCCTATATTTTTACAATACAACGATAATATCAACTTTAAAGCACACCTTTGAATCTATTTCAGTGTTTGTAAATTGATTTTAGAACTAAAAAATCTTCAAAAAATTTGATATGGAGAGGGTTTGATAAAACATTATTTATATATAAATTACTAATATACCAAGAAGTCCTGAAAAAGAACTTAATAATACAATAAGGGATTCAAATAGCTTTGTGTGATTAAGATAAAAACTTTGTCTTTTTCTAGAGAAAATTCAAATTTTTCAATCGAAATAATTAAAATAGAAATACCAATACATATATTTATCCATGAAAAGTAAAAACACTACAAGGAACAAGTCTATTTGCAATCCAAGTAGTATTATTCAAACCAAGTACTATTTTATTGCGAACTCGACAAAAAATATCCACTACACTTACAGTAAATTTTAGAAATGCAACTTATCGCCAGGGACGGATTTAAGCACTTTACGGACATAGATAGGTTACACCAGACTCATCTTTTGATAAATTGGTTGAATTACCTTTTCGTTAGAGTGAATATTAAACTTCTGTTAATGACTAATTTAATTTTTTTTAAATTTTAATAACTTGGTTTTCTCGGTATTTATAAGTAACTAACTAATTAAGTTATTTATAAATAACTAATTAAATATTTTAGTACAATATCCTCAAACGGATAAGTTTCAGTGCAAACTAAGAATATGTATTAGAGCAGGATTTAATAATAGTTACAAACGAGTAAAAGCAAGAAGAAGAATAAATCCACGGAGAAACAAATTTTAAAAGATTAAGGAAACAAAAATTGATATAATAAAAATAATACCAATTATTTACAAGTATATGAAGAGGCTATGTAATTTTTTCTTAACAGCAAAGGCAAGTTTAAAATGTTTGAGTGTTGCTTTACAACGGGAAGTTAATATAACTAACCAATTAAAATGTTTGAGTGAAAGTGCTTTAACAAATGTCTCTTAAAGGCTACACAGTTTATTAAAATATGTTGGACAGTAGATATATTTTCATAATAATTATAAGTTGAAGAAGACTGCAAAAAGCAGATATTTATGTGTACATCGTGTAAGTTCAAAACGTGCTAAAATAACATCACAGCATGTATGGTTTGACAACGGATTCTAAGACGTCCTCCACGTTTTTGAACATGCGTCGGAATGGGTTTAATTCGTCAAAATAGAGGTGAGAGGAAAGATGAAAGGAGGGGAAGTTTACGATTAAATTAATAGATTCAGATTACTCACAGATTGAATTAAAATAATCCGGTAAGAAACACGACATGCTATTCACATACACATGAAAATAAATCGAAGAAATAAACATATAATAGGGCGAAAATCAAGGTCAAAGAATGAAGAATTCCAGTAATACTTCTTTTCTCTCCCCTTAATTAGACAAAATCGTCGAAAAAGGGCCATCTTAAAATACTAAAACGAACAGTATTAAGTTTGGAAAGTTATTGTGAAAAATTTGATTTGAAGCCACTGAATTTGCTATTTGTCTCCATATTCTTCATCCTCCCCATTGAGAAAATCACTAAAATAAGTAAATGAAATGAAATAGAAACATAATGAGCTATGCTTAACTGTTAATATAATCCTAATTATTATATTTTATTAATTATATTTTACGATTACTATTTTTATAGATGTGGTAAGTCATAACACTGACCTCCGACCCGTCTCTAAGGCACACGGATTAACCACGCAAAGAGAAAGATGTGGTAACCGACCTACCGGCGGCCCTAAATAACTGCCTAATCACCATCATGCCACCACTTAAAGCAGGGAATAACGTATATACAAAGTGTTGCAAAACTAATGGTCCATACTATAAGGGGTGCTAGAACTTGCCAAAACCTACAACTTTTACCATATTATATGGTGACCGAAAGCAAACGTCAGACCATGAGAGTGCGCTTACTTCACAGAAATGGAGAATACTATAAAGACCAAGAACAACAGTATGAAGACAAAGAGCCTTTTTTTATAATAAATGCTCAAATGAGCGATCGGCAGCTGCAAAACATCGACGATGCATTGAATACCGCACACGTTGGAATATTCCTGGCATATCACGAACGTCTGTAGCCGTAGCGTTAATTCAGGTGACCGATGGGAGTCTTGTACACGACACCTTTTAGCTATCCCAGGGAAAGAAATATAAGCAGGGCAATTCGGGAGATCTGGAAGGCCAAGAGACTGACCTCTCGCGATCAATCCAACTGTTAGAAAAGGCAGCATCTAGGTAGTTTCATAATTTCCTGGGAAAATGAGCTGGTTCACATGTTGCCTCGAGCATTTGTTTGAAAATGTTGCAGGAAATCAGGCACCATCTGTTGCCTTCTCCGAAATCAAATAGTGCTCAATCTCTTGCGAGGAATAGCGTCAGAATGATGTGCTCTGGGAAAAACGGGTGATATATCTACTGCAGACGAAGCGCCCTCACGCAGCCTAACGTTTGCTTTCAGACTCCACATTGCATGGTGAAAGTGGTTTGTTTTGTCGAGTTATATTACCCTTTATAGTATGGACCCTTGGTTTCGCAACACCCTGTATTGACAGGGTTATAAACTTGTTTTATATCTCATGCGCCAAGCAAATTTGACAGGTGTACTCTAAACAAATAAAAGATTGCTTTTATTCTAAGAGATTATATTATTTTAGTCATAGGTATCGAGCATGTGAGTATTAAATTAAAAGCTTGGGCCTTAAGTTGCTGTAGACCCAGGGATTTCTAGTTTTAAAAGACGATTCAATTGCTTATTGATCGAGGTACAAAATATACCATATGGCATTGAGTAGATTTGGATAACCGAGTAATACTGAAATATTCTTGATCAGGAAATGGATACTGAATATCAGCAAGATTCAGGTACGCAATTTGAAAAATGCCAGTAGGTGATTCAGCTTCATGAGAAATCTGTAAAATTGTAACACTGACAAAAAAATTCTGTCATCTATGATTAAAACTTCGAAACAGGTAAAATTCAAATAGTTTTTCGGACACAATTTTTAATTTATAATATTTTTTTACTCATGTGCTTCGAAGACTAGAAATTTGAGAAGAAAGTCGTTTACTAATGGGTGACTGAGATTCTCTGCAGAAGACCTCATCAGACCATTTCTCTATCTTCATTTTGCAAATAGTTTCAGTTTAAAATAAGACACCTGAGTACAAATCATACCTGTAACTACTAATGGCAGGTTTATTTATGAGACATTTTTTAAAGAAACAATATAAAGATTAATTACTCAAGCAGGACTCCAAACCCTTGCGGATGTATATCTGAAACAGTAATTGTTTTAACACCAGGATTCTTTTCTAAAATGTTGTGGAATTCGATATTCCTGAAAGCAAGCAGAGCTAGATTGGCCTTGAAAATTTGTTGGTGACCCTTCCAGTCTACTAGGATGTCCACATCAGGAGGAAACGCATTTTCTTCTGTGGAGTTTTCTACCGCTTCAGCGCTGTCTTCTGCCGATTCAGTGTTGTCTCCTGCCAATTCAGTGCTGTCTTCTGTCGATTCAGTGCAGTCTCTTGCCAATTTAGTGCTGTCTCTTGCTAATTCAGTGCTATCTCTTGCTAATTCAGTGCTATCTCTTGCTAATTCAGTGCTATCTCTCTCCAATTCAGTGCTATCTCTCTCCAATTCAGTGCTGTCTCCTGTCGATTCAGTGCTGTCTCTTGCCAATTCAGTGCTGTCTCTTGCCGATTCAGTGCTATCTCTAGCCAATTCAGTGCTGTCTCCTGCCGATTTAGTGCTGTTTTTTTCTGATTCTGTAAGGCTTGTTGGTTCTGGACGGCTTTTTGGGCTTTTTCTGCTGTAGGTTTTTCGGTTGTAATTTTTTCTGCTATATATTGCAGTTTCTCTTCTACATGTTGTACCTTCTCTGCTACATGTTGCTTCTTCTTTGTTACTTGTTGCACCTTCTGTGCAACATGATGCCTCATTATCTAGAAAGAATAAAATTTCTTAAGTCACAGAAAGTGGAATTTGAGTTTAAATTACATGACATTTACATTACTAGATGCTTTTTTGCGCACAAGGAACAAAACATTATATATGCGCCAGTGATACAGAGTTTCTGCAAGTACTTAGATGCGAAGCTTTTGAGTATTTAACAGAGTTAATAAAATATTTACATTAATATAAATTGCATCATAATGTTGATCGAGCTCAATTCATTGGCTTCCGACTAGGACCTTCAACTGCGTCTCATCATGCAATTGCAGAATAATTATGTAAATTACAATTAAAGTACTAAAATTCCAGTGCGTCTTCAGACTCATTCAATGGATATTTTCTAGAGAATGTATTTCGACCGTATTTCGTTATTTTCCTATGTAATTTGAAATAGAGGAAGTGATATTTTATTTATTAACCATACTGGTTAATTGGGCAACATTATCTACAGGAAATTCACTTACCTTCTCAAGATACTCTTTAATTTCATTCGCTCGGTGCCCCAGAGGAATTTTAGCGTGTTCTGTGACTGTACGTGTTAATAACCTCTGTATTCAAAAACAGTTTAAAAGAAGCCACATTCCATGATATTTGTATGAAGTTGTTTTTCTAAATTGGGTAATGGTAATCTACATAAAAAATACGGCTAACTTTCACTTAACTAATATTTTTAACCTAAAACCAAGATACTCGAACATAATAGATAAATATAATTTCCTAACAAACTTAAGACAAAATCTTGCTCTTTAGATTTAGAAATCAGTTTAGTTAAATTCATTTGAAGCGCTTAATTTCAAATTGTTTATCCCGTTTCACAGTATTTAACAGAGTTATCACTCAAATCTTCAAAAAAAAAATCCTTGTGTTTTCTTTATGCGTATACTAAGACACGAAGAAATGCACGAATAGCACAAATGTGCTTATTATAATGCCATTTGATTTTAAAGAGTGGGAAAAAAGCAAAGGAAGGAAGCAACAATTTAACATTATTTGAAATAATGCCATATTAAAAAAAGTTTACACCTGTATACAGAAAAAAAAAAAACATAATTTTATTTATTATCCAGAATTCAACAAGACAAAAGTTATATGTTCAACAGAGATATATTACCTTTCATGCTCTTTAATTGTATGTTGACACAAAATTAAGCACTAGGGCAAAATAAAACACGAAACATTTTAATTAATATGACACAAACCGTTTGATGATCACTTAACAAAAAAAAACATTCCAAAGCAAGATTAATTTTTTTATTAATTCATTTTTGTCAATTAATTTATTTGGTCGTCAGTTTGCAAATTTTTCAGCCATCACTTTCATGAAGATAATGTTTCAAATTCGAGACTCGATTCCACCGAAGAACCGTCGTGTGAGGGGGTCTCTAGCGCGTTAAATCTGTCAGGCCAAATGTCCTACCGCTGGTGTGGTATGGAGAGGGGGGGTGCCAGATCAGGTGTCGTCCACGTCATCTGATCTTGGTTCAAAATTACGAGGTCCGTCCCAAAATAGCCCTCGTGTTGCTTTAAACGGGACGTTAATATAACTAAACTAAACTAATTCATGAAGTTAATCCACAAGAAGGAATTTGAAGCACTTTTATACGGCCTAACGTACATTTTTTAGCTATTTCACTTTTAGCGAATGAATGTAAAAACATTTCCGATATATCAATGAATGCATTACGCAACAAGTAACAAGAAATGCATTCAAGAAACGTAACAAGTTTTTATGCCCTTAAAAATTCCGCTTTAAATTATTAAACTGTTTAAATAAAGATATTAATATAACGTTTATAACAGGAAATGCATTCAAGAAACGTAACAAGTTCTTATGCCCTTAAAAATTCCGCTTCAAATTATTAAACTGTTTAAATAAAGATATTAATATAACGTTTATAACAGGAAATGCATTCAAGAAACGTAACAAGTTCTTATGCCCTTAAAAATTCCGCTTTAAATTATTAAACTGTTTAAATAAAGATATTAATATAACGTTTATAACAAGAAATGCATTCAAGAAACGTAACAAGTTCTTATGCCCTTAAAAATTCCGCTTTGAATTATTAAACTTTTTAAATAAAGATATTTATATAACGTTTATAAAAATATATTTGGAAAAATGTTAATTTAGCATTAATCGCGTTTTAAAATAATGTATCGTTATTTGTCTTTATTATACAACATTTGATAAAACATATAAAAATAAAAATAAACAAATGTTCATAATAGATCAAGCTTATTTTATTGCGTAAAATATCTCCAGTTGATAGTGTCAGCTATTCAAATTCATCCGAATTGCATGAACACTTATTATATAATCCCTTGAAATAATCGCACTGACAAGATAACAAAAGTATGTGGAGGAAATTACGGGATAAAGATTTAAAAAATAAAGATTTCAGATTGATAAAGATTTCAGAATCATTAAATTCTTCCCACGAAAAATATTTTGTCTCTCTTTCAAAGTGACAACAGTATTTTGTCGGCTACGTTATGTATAAAAATCTAGTTAAATGACAAGGGTTCATTCGATATTAAAACAAATGGCTTTTATTATAATAGAATAGAAAATATTTCGTTTAAACAAAAAAAAAACCTGCCGATTAATTATCTTCCAATATCAATTTCATGTGGCTTAATCGTTCAATACAGAAAATTGTTAAAATTCTGTAACAAAAAAGTTATCGTTTTCACAGTGTTGAGCAACTTAATGTACGAGTTAAAAATATTTATGAATATTATTATACAAATATTTTAAATTTTTAATTGCGCATTTATCATTGTACTTTCATTATAATTTACAGAAAATGAAAACTCTCAGCTTTCTTAGTTTGATATATTTGATTTTTTTTTAATTTAGAAATTTCAAATTTAACTTGTCTGTGGAGTACTCGTGTTATTTACTGTATACAAAGTCAAGCTAATAAATTAAATGGTATTTTAATCAAAATTCCTTAAAACCAATTTTACAATGTAATTCATCAATATATATATTATTTTGATTTTTGATCCTTTGATTTTGGAAATGCAATTGATTCGACGTGTCAAGATAAGAATAACGCTGAGCGAATATCATTTTTTACTTGTGTGGAAAAAGCATGTGAGATTATTGATTAATTCTGTGATAACATTATCGGTGCAGATAAACTATGAAAGCAGCAAATATGTTAACTAAAAGAAAAAGATATTTAATTTCAAAAGATAAATTGCTAATGGCAAATTATCTAACTTAAAAAATTAACTTATTTAAGTCATGTTATTTATTTTAAGACTTTATTTGAAAATTATATAACTTCCGAAAACACAAGAAATCTCACCCCAAATAATTTAGACCAATCTGAAAACGACTAAAATAGTCTTTGCCAACTCAAATTGACTGTAAACCGAATCACAGGATGAAATGCGTGTTTTTGTGCATCTTACAGCAGAAAAGTTGACTCTATGGTATTAAACAACAACCATCTTAAATAAAGGACTGTATCATCGAATATACTGATTACCAGGTCTTTAGCAATCACCTAGTTTTTTGGTTGATGATTGTTAAAATTTTCAGTTAGATATTTTTAGTAGCTTTCTCTTAATAACTTCTGTAGCAAAGTATTTTGAAACTTCTAATTTTGATAGACACATTTTAAACTAGCGTATATGATTTCCACTGCGTAAAAAAAAGTAGGACAGTCACTAAACTTTTTTATTTCGTTCATTTTGCATAAGCAAAAGAAGAACAATAGTCCATTCCTTAATTGACTTTATTAAGAAAAGTTTATTTTGTTAAAAATTGCGTGTTTTTTTATTTCAATGTCTAGATCATTATCCTAAAATGATTTTTTTTAAAAATTGTATATAAAAGTGATGGTAAAGATATTAAGATGGATCACTCATATACAATTTCTAATTTCTTCAGAAATCCATAGAAAAATAGAAAGAGAAAAAAATAGATATAAAAGGCTTAGCGATGAAATTTGATCTTTTTAAACTGATGTGCAAGTTTTATTTCCTCGCTAAGCTTAACCTTTTAAGCTCTAAGTGTTGTCAAAGCTCAATTTATCATGCTGTCTAGAAAACTAACTGTTTTCTTAAGCTTAAAATTATATGTTGCTTTCTGTAGTTTGCAGAGCATCCGATATACTTAAAAAATCAAAACAAGACTCCAAGCGTTTTAGAATTCCATCGATTATGTTTATTCTCTTCACTTCACATCATATTTTACAAACTGCTGCCAGATTCAAAAGGTTTACAATTGATAAGTTATTATACAAAATAATATTAATAAAATATGTTAATCAAAGAGAAAATTCGCTTGCTTTTACTTTTAATAATATTTTAACAGAAATTAAATTTGTAGCAGTTATAAAATGTCTGAAAAGGAATCTTCTGCTAAGTGTCTGTTAACTGATTATGGCATTTACTGAACACTCAAAATCAAGCAGGACTTATTCAGTCGAAGCAAACCAGCTTACAACTACATAAAAAGATCCAAAAAAATCCTTTTCGAAAAGCGGAAACATCATCCAAAACGGAAATCTAGCACATATTGATAATAATTTTTCTTCGGCCAAGGGGCACAAGCCATAGACTACAAAATGGGCTTCTATGATATTTTGAGATGAGAAATATTTCAACTTGGACAATTCAGACGGTTATCAATACTACTGGCATTGTCTGAAACATAAAGAAGAATTTTATTCAACTCGGCAAATGGGAGAAGGGAGTTTAATGATCTGTTAAGCAATTGGATATGAATGGGAAACAAGTATCTCGCTCAATGATGGACAGAAACATACAAACTATATCCAAGTGCTAAATTCTGAGCTTCATGGCACTAAATTAGAGAAATGGTTGTTTTAACAAGCCGGAGCATCCACTCACACAGCCATTGGAGTTAAAAATTGATTTGTTGCAGATAACGTATAGGTGCTATCATAGCCCCAATCTTAACAAAGTAGACACATCTGGCCAATGCTTGTTCGTCGAGTATATGCTGATGGAAAACAGTTTGAAATCATTGATGAGATTCTAGAAGCATTGGAAAGCTCATGAAACAATTTTAACCAAACAGATATCCAATCTTTGTATGATTCATTACTAAATAGAATATTAGAAGTCCTAAGAGCCAACGAGAAGAGTATTCCTTATTGATACAACTTGCATTTTTTTAATTATATTGTCTATCTATTTTTTTTACAGAATTTCAAATGATAAAAACTATTTTTGTTGTGATTAATATTTTATTTTGAATATCAAGGTAATGATGTCAATATTTTCTTGTTAAATGATCTATAATATTTTGTTCATAAAATTAATTTCAGTAAGAAGAAAAAACCATTATTTTTCTTTAAAAAATATCTAATGTCTTGCGTTTTTATGCAGGTACACAAGACACCGTTTTGTATTTAAAGCGATTAAAAGGACTTTACTCATCATCTTGTATATATATTTCACTTAAATGCGACAGTCTTCATTTTTTTGTCTTTTGGTTATTGTATCCAGGACACTTGCCCTGCTTACCCTATCCATGTTAGTGACTAAATAGTGGAGACTGATTTTTGAAATTTATTTTAGCACAAATGTATCGATGACTGTTTAAATACATTAGCATCATATTCAAAATTATTTGATTATACGTAATCGTACTTAGTATCATTTTCGCCAGAACTATCAATGTTATCACTGTCTATACGTAATCTAGAAATAGTAGTCGGGCTACTTCTGTGGGACATGGAATAGAAGTTTTCTATTTCTCTTTTAAAATAGTCATTCAGTGGGTGAAAAAACTAAAAGATTTGTTATTTGCAATTCTTCTAGATGCTTTTTCGCAATACATGGACAATTTTTTAATGTAATCAAGATCTTTAAATGATGAAAGGTGTATGTTTTGAAATACTAAGCAGTACATATCTTCTCCATCATAATGTTGTACATTCTAACTTCAATTCCATAAATAAGATACCAAGTCGGTGAATTCAATTTTGAGGTAAAAAATATAAACTCTGTAAACTCCACTTGTTTATTTTATTCATTTAACACAGAAGGCGTAAGCCGAACAGGCTGACGTAACACCGTATCACTGGTTATGGATTAATTATTGGTCAAATATAAAATTTAAATAGAAAGAAATTTGCATAGTTTATTAATCTAAATGAAGATCTTTATGATTGATGTAATTAAATATTTTTAATAAATTCAGTTATGTTAAAAGACTATCTATAATTGAATCATTTAACTGTATCATGCGTGCAATATCTAAAAAATGTTCGATGTTTTTAATAATAAATTTGAAGTGTAGTATGCTTCATTTTGAACATTATATATG
Organism: Argiope trifasciata; assembly: GCA_026543055.1. Taxonomy (NCBI): domain Eukaryota; kingdom Metazoa; phylum Arthropoda; class Arachnida; order Araneae; family Araneidae; genus Argiope; species Argiope trifasciata. The sequence goes on along the minus strand of JAPMOQ010028746.1, from coordinate 2,202,293 downwards.
GACGCTTATTAATAAAAAAATAATTTCAATAAAAGTTCTAAGAAATGTTTGGAGTTGAAATACAAAATTTCAAACAAAAAGAATTATTTAAAAATACTATTTAAAGATTTCGAAATAAATAATTAACAAATGTATCATAATAGAATTAAATAACATATTTATATTAAGATATTATAATCGGTAATTAAATGATATATTATAGAGTAATACAGCTATTGTTTATACGATAAAAATATTTATTTAAAAAAACATGCAAAACGTTTTCTATAAATTATTACATTTTCTGTTATTTTCATCAATTGTCCATTTTCTTTTCCTCTCAGATTCTGAAACATGATTAATATTAAATGCATTGAACATTCATTGTTATAATTATTATTATAATAAATAATGATTATATATTTAATACAATTACATCCCTAAATTTCCCAAATTTATATGCGCATATTTATTTTTTCTTTGAGTCAAATATTAATTAATTAAATAATAAGCTATTGATGAATTTGTGTCTGGAAATAAAATGATTTTATAACTATTCAGTGTTTGTTCGAATTTAAACATCAAACTAATTAGACAACAGTAAAAATATTTCTTATAATTTACGGCATTCAAGTTAAATAATGAATTTCTTTCGAAATACACAATTGATATTATGTTATCAAATATCAAAATGCTTAGTTGAACAATAAAAATGATTCTGTTAATTATGAGCGTACGAGCAAATGAAGAAAATTTCCCATAATTTGATGGCCACTACAAACCCACACACACAGTTATTTATTATTATTATTATTTTGTATCTTCATAAGCATAAAATAAAGTTAGTCTAGTTCAGAGTAAATTTCCTTCTAATAAAATTCAATGTAAATTTATTTCTAATAAAGTTATCTAAAAGATGAAAAAGTCGCTTTTTGGCGATACTTTTAATATACGTGCAGAGATAAAAATAAATAAATAAAATAAAATAAAAGCAAGTGATCTGTGATTAAATTTCTCTGGTACAGAAATGGCAATCACAGTTTCAGATAAAAAAAGATATGAACTCAGTTGTATTGTTTAGTTTCGTCTCTTCGCGTCATGCTACTCAACGCAACGGCAGAATAGAATCTCAATTTTAAAATGAAGTCTTATTGTGTTGTGTTTATTTTATTAATACAGATTTTGCGGGCTACGGCATCTTATAATACAGGTAAATTTTTAATTTCTTGATATCTGCTGTTTTAAATATGGAAAAATTGTCTTGTAGTTACTGTCACATCAATAACTAATTAAATAAAATTTTCTAGCTTAAGCGTTTTTAAATTGCTGATATAAACTCCCGAGTTAAATAACATTATAGAGGGTTAAAAAAATATTTCCCAGGGCTAACTGGCTCTTCCTTTGTTGTATTTTGTTGTATCACAGCGAATTTTCAAAAATTATTTATTATGACATAACTTAAAATCCCTGATTTAACCTTTAAGTGCGTTCAACGGGTTCACACGTCAATACAAATCTTCATTTTGGAGCTGTCAGTATGTAATTTTTATATGATAAAACTGAAACATTATACGTTTTATTACGATTTTTTACACAATTTACCATTCAATCATTATTACGATTTTTTAC
>JAPMOQ010028746.1:2175705-2194702 GCA_026543055.1 Argiope trifasciata | reverse complement strand
TATATATATATATATATATATATATATATATATATATATATATACAATGATGGAAAAGAAATCCCAACACTAGGAAGGAGCTGTGCTAGATAAACGAAATTTGGTAGGCGTGTTTATACATCTGAAAGATGACGTCGATTCAAATTTCGAGCTACGCGCGTAAGTGTGGCGCTAGTAGCGACACTATGAACATGCAGTTGAGGTTTGCTTTAAATAAGCGCTGTAAGGTTTGTGATCGTTGTTTACAGTTGAGATTTGACGTAGTGGGTTAATGTTCGTCTAGGATGCCTCTGAGAAGACAAAGAAGCCATTATCAACAGCTCACTGAGTTTGAACGAGGTCGTGTTGTAGGACTACGAGAAGGTGGGTTTTCTTTCCGCGATATTGCTGAAAGACTTGGCAGGAATGTATCCACTGTGCATGAGTATTGGTGGCAGTGGTCAAGGGAAAGTACTGCCTTAAGAAGACAAGGTTCCGGGCGGCCACGTGATACTACTGACAGGGAAGAACGTCGTATTCGACGTATGGCTGTGGCTAATCGTACTGCGTCTGCAGCTGAAATTCGAGCTGCAATTGGCACCACAGTGACACAACGAACTGTTACAAATCGGTTACTTCAAGGACAGCTCCGAGCCAGACGCCCTGTACAGTGCATTCCACTGACTCCAAACCGCTGCCGTTTGCGACGTGAGTGGTGTCAAGCTAGAACTCATTGGAAGACGGAGTGGAGGTCTGTTGTGTTTTCTGATGAAAGCCGGTTCTGCCTTGGTCGCAGAGATAGCCGTTTATTGGTTAGAAGGAGGCCAGGTGAACGCCTGCTAGTAACCTGTCTGCGGCCTAGACACACAGGGCCTACTCCTGGAGTTAGGGTTTGGGGAGCAATTTCGTATGACAGCAGGAGCACTCTCGTGGTTATCCCACGCACCCTGACTGCAAATTTGTAAGTCAGTCTAGTGATACAACCTGTTGTGCTGCCATTCATGAACAGCATTCAAGGGGCTGTTTTCCAACAGGATAACGCTCGCCCTCATACCACTGTTGTAACCCAACATGCTCTACAGAGTGTCGACATGTTGCCTTGGCCTGCTAGATCACCAGATCTTTCTCCAATCGAGCACGTATGGGACATCATTGGAGGACAACTCCAGCGTCCTCCACAACCAGCATTAACCGTCCCTGCATTGACCGCCCAAGTGCAACAGGCATGGAACTCCATCGCACAAACTGATATCCGAAACCTGTACGACACAATGCACGCACGTTTGCATGCTTGCATTCAAAATTCTGGCTGTTACACCGATTACTAATGTACCAACATTTCACATTTGAAATGGCTCTTCTCGCCAATGGCTCTACCTGTGATCTTGAAACTTTAATCAATTAAATATGTTACCTAGACAAATGTATTCCTAAAATTTCATTACTGTACAATAATTTTTTCTTGGTGTTGGGATTTTTTTTCCATCGGTGTAAATATAAAGAGAGAAAGAGACCAACAGAGAAGTCTCGTAATTGTTTCATACTGGTTTAAGCTGGTTAAAGACTTTAATTAATTAAGACAAATAATAATTTAAAAACAATAAGGTTCTCGCATGATAACTTGAAATTTGCGAAAGTAGATTTCATTTTTTATTAAATTAATTTAAATATTAAATATATTATTGCTTAATAGAATAAGGGAAAGTGTATAAACATCTTGCTCTTTACCTATAATTTTAGTTATTAAACTGTTCGATGATGCAAAAAATAAGCTTTTATTTTAATTTATAAGGTATGTCAAGTATTATTCAAATGAACAAATTATGTAATATTGACAATATAATATATGAATGAATTTAACATTAGTTATATGTATGCATACATTCTGCATCTCAATCAATACTTTCATAATTATTTATGTCATTAATAAGAGTATATTAATTTTAATTTATAACTTCTTATGGCATTTATTTATAGCAATTAATGAAAAATTTTGGTTTTATCTATAAAAACTAATTTTCCATATTGCATTCACTAAAACTGTTAAATCATATAACTTCGCCAAATGACAATTTAAAGTCCTAATGCCTGCAAACTTTTTAAATATCATTAAAATAAAAATAAAGTCCATATACAAAATTTTTAAATGGTCTGGGGGTCCAGTTTAGATAAAATTTTTGAAAAATAATAATGCTTTCAATTGTCTGATAGCTGACTAAAAACTTGAGAAGCAATTTAATCATTATAAATTTTAGCAAAAGTACAACTGAATTATACTGATATTATATAGATCATCAGTTTCATGTTTTACAATATATAAAAATAGTTTTTAATGAATGATTTATTCAAATACTGTCGAAGACAAAGGAAACTATGGTGCTAAGGTCTAATGTGTCCCACGCTTTTATTTGGCGATTTTCAGATTACGCCAAGTTTGTCAAACTGTATTATATATAATGCAACCATTTTTGGCGATATATCTCGGTTACTTAGTGAAGCTATGAGATAGATCCAAAATATATTATTAAGTTTGAATTCTATGAGTTTAACAGAGAGAAATAATAAAATGAAATATAAAAAATTATACATTATAATTATAAAATTATACTTTATAATTATTATATTATTATAATTATACTTTATAATTATATTATATTATAATCATAATTATTATTATTTATAATATATTATAATTATATTATACTTTATAATTATAAATATATCAATCATATTAAAGTATATTATAATTATATTATACTTTATAATTATATATATATACTTTATAATTATAATTATATTATTAAATATTAAAATATTATTTCTGATATGCGTATTATACACCATATATAAATATACACCTTCCATAAATGTAGGAAGTTTATTCTGTTTTTTTTTCGGCATTTATTCCTTCCCCTTTTAACTGTTCCAATTAAAAATTTAATCTCCTAAATATAAATATAAATTTTCTGAGCACCAAAATATGATTTGATGTTTAAAAAATAATAAAATACTTAATATTAAATAAATAATTCGTTGTAACATTTTGTAGCATTAACAACAGGATGTATCTACCCTCCATCCACTTCTAACCAATTCCGGAATAAAAACGATTATTATTAGCACCTGTAATGTTTCTTCACTGTGAAATTTTTAAATAAAATGGCTAAACAAAACTATAAAAAATTAGGTTTAAAATTTTTTATCAGGTCAAATTTTAGAATAGAAAAGTACAAATATTTTATTATATTCATTTGTCACCAATAATATATAATGCATATTTGTAGTAATAAGATATGATTTAAATACTCTGCAACAATGGTTTAGGGGTAGCATGTTTTTCTTGTATTCTGGGCGTCCCTGGTTCGAGGCCCGGTTCCGGTATGGTTATTATTCTGTGTTCTATCTGTGAGTAGTGTGACAGTTTAGTTTAGTTTACAGTTTAGTTACATCAACGTACCGTTTTAAAGCAACACGAGGGCTATTTTGGGACAGACCTCGTAATTTTGAACCACGGTCAGATGACGAGGACAACACCTGAACAGGCACTCCCCTCTCCACACCACGCCACACCAGCGGGAGGACGTTTGGCCTGACAGATTTAACGTGCAAGTGACTCCCTCACACGATGGTTCTTCGGTGGAATCGAGTCTCGAACCTGAAACCCTCCGGTTCCGAAGCCGAGACCTTACCACCAGGCCACCGCGGCCGTGAGTAGTGTGAATGTGCCTCACTGTAAAAAGGGGTTGTGCAAGCGAATGTGAAACATGAAGTAGCTAAGTCGTACTCTTGGCCCTAGTTGGCACTACTGAAAAACAAGGGACGCTCATTTTGGCTTAAAATCGCTGACAGCGCTCAGCGGCTTGTGCAATGACAAGTGCCATTGAAAACAACAGCACTAATTTATTACTTTATTTGGCAAGAAATAAAACATAATTATCTCATAAATTTCAGCTAAAATTTTTCTAAATCACAAAATAATTTCTAAAAGAAACATGCAAATTATTACCTATTCATGCCTATATCGAATGTTTTAGAAATATTTATATACTAAAGAATCATCTACATTTTTGAATCTATGAGCATTAAAATGAATGCTAAGTTGTATAAAACAAATAAAAATCCCAAGGAACTCAAACCAATCTGCAAGAAATAAAATTAAAAAAGACTCAAATTGGTACTCCAAACAAAAAAAAAGCATCATTTTCAAGTTTCATTAACAATTTAAATGAAACTTGAAAGCTCATTTTATTGCCCTGTACAAACACTAAATTCAATTCAACAAACCAATCAAGTATAGTAAAAAATAATAATAATGCATAAAATTTAAGGATAATACATAAAATTTAATTCTAAATTTACACATTGGTTTATTACCCTTAAACTAATTTAAAAAAGAACGCAATTCAGGTACAGCTGTTCTGACCTCGGTCACAACTAACATTCACAGCATTATTCCTGATCAGAAATGAAATTTAAAAACGAAACAAAGACATTCATTAAAAATAAGTACAAATAAATAAATCATACAATTCGTCAAAAGATTTTTGAGACGAAAAATTTCTACGAATCCATTTGATTAAAGGGTGTGCTCACGAAGAACAATGAGCGCATTTCAGGTATTCACTTTTGACCTTGAATTTTTCCCATGAGATACCTTTTATTTCAATTTTATTTTCACCTTCGTGTCGTTTCTGACAGCATTTTATTTTAATTAAAAATTTCGTATAGATATGGCTAGTTCAAATGGCAAAAAAGCGTCCAGGAGTGGTACGAAGAAAATTTTAGTAATTATTTCATGTTACATATCTAAAAATAACAATACTCTCAAGCAGAAAAATTATTCACAATGTTTTTTTAACACATTAAAGGCAGGGAATCGTGACGAAAGTATGCTAGGTAACGCGGATCAAATCGTAGTACTACGACTCGAGCCTTAAATGAGTTCATATCAAAATACATAAAATATTATGTATTTTAAAAACAATATTTATAATGTTTTTAAGAGGCTCCATATTTACATCAATTCCTTAAAGGAAAATTAATGTTTTAAATAGAATAGACTCTGGATTGTCCATTGTTGTTAACCATAAAATATTGTCAAAAAATTCAGTAACATAAAAAAAAACCGTTTTAAATGCGAAAAAGATTATTATTGTTATGCAAAAATGTAATTACCAAATTTTAAGAACAGAAATTTTTCCTTTATTCCTCCTAATTTAATGTTAATGCCCGTTATATTAAATAATAATTGCTATGATATATTTTATTGTGCATTAGTACCTTTTTCTTTCTGTGTTACTAATTTTCTGCAACGTTTACGTCTCATAAAACCGCTAGTCAGCCTCTATATAAATAAAAATGAATGTTTATCTGCTTTATGTCTCTTATGCCTTCCTAAACCGTTCATCCGATTGCGATGAAACTTAGTCAGCTTATTGTTTACATCTACGGGATGGTCATAGGCCTAGTACAATTGTATAAAATAAATATTCGGATCTCAACCGTATCTATTTACCAATGCTAAATCTCCAAACAGCTCGCCGAGGAGACACAATAGATTCAGTAGAAATGATAAATCCAAGTTAAAGGTTAATATTGTATAGCTATTGAACACAAATGCCATGCAAGTCATTTTCAGAAGTAACAACTTTATTACAGATTATACGAGCAAATTTTGTTGAGACCAATCCTGGGGGTTTTCAATTTTAGTTAAATGTTAGCATTTTTCGCAGTAACTTCCGAAAATATTATAGCACAAATAATTTTGCACTATCTTAATTTTTTAAAAAATATATCTTTTTAACTATATTAACGATTTCATGGTATAAATATATTTTCTATGTTTAATAAATTTTGAAAGAAAATATTTTAATAGCATTTTCTAAAATTAAACTTGAGAATTCCGAACGAATATTAAACGAATCAAGAGATACAATAAATAGTTTCTTTCATGACCATTCTGAAAGAACACCAGCTTTACAATTCTAAAAGAATACACAAATCTAATATATAAAAAAGAATATTTGTTCGTATTTAATGTATTGTCGTACAGTTCATCCTATTTCGATAAAACATTGCCAAATTATTGATTAATTGCGCTTAATATTATTTTTTCGGTGGCAGCAACGCGCCGAGTACCAGCTAGTTGTTAAATATAAACATCTCCTCCTTTTGTCTTTTCTTTCACCCCTATTTTGACGAATTGAACCCATCCTTACGCATGCGCAAAAGCGCTGAGTATCAGGGCATAATTCTTTTATTTAGAACTAGCCGCCTTTGGCGACCAGCTGGTTCGCCATGAGTAATGTGTTCTAAAATTTTCAATTAAGTCACATATTCATTAGCTTTGAAGCAATTCCGGGCATTGATTGGCCAGAAATTAAAAATGTTTTTATCCGTGATGCTGCCAAAATATTAAATATGTTTTTTTAAAGAAAGCGAAAGAGGGAAAAAAAATATTGAATAAATGATTTAGATGTTGCAAACGATTATAGAAACCTTTGCGTTGCATTTATTTTTTTAGAAAATATCACATTTTTTAATTTTATCCAGTCACGTGCTAAAAATATCATTTCTTTAGACCTGATTTACGATAATAGTTTTTTTTTTATTATTATTTGAACTTCCATCATTGTTTTCTTTTATTTTATCCAGTCATGTGCTCAAAAAAACATGGTTAAAATATTTCTTTAAAAATTCGTTAAAAGTAGAGGCTTAAGTTATATATTAAAACACTGATACCATTTGAAAGTTAATTTTTTAATCTTTAAATTGATGTAAAAATCATGTTTGTGCGATAATATTTTCGGAAGTTATAGAGGAAAAACGTCGAAATTTCGCTTAAATTTTAATTAATTCAAATTCTAATTAAAAATTCGAAAAAAGGGGCTCCGAGGTGCACATTCCCAACCTCCAAGGTATACATGTACCAAATTTGGTAGCTGTAGGTCCAACGGTCTGACCTGTAGAGCGCGAACACACACATTGAGCTTTATTATAAGTATAGATATAGAAGGCGTCTACCTTCTCCGTGCAATCATTATTCCTTGCAATCGACAATCGCTCATAGCGCGTATTTAAAAAAATGCGCTTTATTCTTTATGCGTATCGATCGGTGTAAAAGCAGCCATAGAGCACGTGCGCCATCCATCACCGCCTGACAGAAACCTGTCATCCATGTGAACTATTTTCGCCCCTAATGCTACCCCCCTCGAAGCTTTTCAAATATTGCTATAATAAAAACTTGCCCCGATTAAGGAATCTTGATTTTAACAGTCAGAGTATTGATATGATATACTTAGGTAATAATATAATGCGATATCCATGATTCCACACATTCACATCTTCTCAAAATAAATCATGCGATTATTTCAATTACAGAAATAATAAAGAGGAAAAAAGGTATTATAAAAGTAATATACTTATAAGGGAAGAATCCATTTCGAAACGGTAAGACAAAGAGTAGCGGTCGGGATACGGACAGATTCGGCAAAGCTCTCACCGGTGAATGCAACAGGCAGTGGCAGCCAACCAGTTCGCCTCTCGTGAACTTTCAACCCCTCCCATTATTCTGAGGGTAGATTGGAAGTCCCTTCACCCCTCTATGGGGCCTCTCTTATTTTCTCTGGAATAGGAACGGAGAAATTTCTAATACCGCTCTGATTTCGAAAGCGCTGCAACCTGAAGAAGATGGTTATCGTTTTTTATTAAAGAGATAGTAATCATTTTATTATTAATTTAATTAAAAGTAATCATTTAATTAAATTATTTTATCCTCGGATAAAAATATTTAAAAAAAATTCTAAGTCTTTTCACCAAAGATTTTATAATATATCTCTATAATTACTTGTGCGCGTGCATTCAGTGGCATAATTAAGTAACCTCAGTGGCGAAATAATGAAAAGAGCCGAGAATAAATTTCTTTAAAAAGAAAAGTGCTAACTGTTGAAATTAGAAGCAATAAAAAATTATTACAATAAAAGATGGTATACGGATATGGTACATATTTTTTCGATTAAAGCCTTTATGGCATATATCTACAAATACTTGCGCGCGTGCACTCAGTAGCATAATTAAGTAACTTCAGTGACGAAGTTATGAAAAGAGCAGAAAATAAATTTCTTTAAAAAGAAAAGTGCTCAATATAGAAATTAGGAGCAATAAAAAAATTTGTAGCATTAAAACCTGGTATATGGATGTGGTATATGTTTTTTCGATTAAAGCTTTTATGACATATTTCTGCAAATATTTGCGCGAGCATTCAGTGGCATAATTAAGTAATTTCAGTAATTAATAGAACAGTATTTCTAAATTATATAAGCTCACTAAACTCCAAAATAGAAAAAGGAAAAAAACTGTAAATAATCATTCTTTTGTTTTTTTAAAAATACAATATTCGAATCGCGTTGCCTTTACTTAATTTCGAAGAATTACTTTTGAATTTTTAAGAAAATATTGTAAAGAAGACTGAAACTGTGAAAATTTAAAGACAGTTTTTCAAAATTAACCTCTGCAAATGCGAAAGAGGAAAGTCTCCCTTTGACTTTTTCATATACCTTAAAATCGTGGCACTTTTTGTGTTTAGCACCGTCGCACTGATTATGATATTTAATGCGTATGTAGAGATTTTTGTCTTCGGGAGTTAAGTTTTATAATAAATCTAGAATTTTTATGCCAAGTTCCAAATTTCATTTATTCAGTTTGTTGCTCTTTTCGAATCCGTAGCATATTTTTTCTTATACGAGTAAGTAATTATAGGATGCGATTTATTACTTGAAATTATTGTTAAATTACCATTGCAAGACAGCGTTATTGGAGAAAAGGTAGTCACATGATTATACAATCCACACCCACAAATTTCATCTGCCATTCTTGTACGCCAATCAACTAGAAGGTAAAATTTTCAGATTCATTGTACGAAACCTATAAAGACGGCCGGTTGTAGACAGAATTGAGTTTTGAATCTACTTCGGAATTCAGTTGCCAGGCCACTAATTAATGATTAACTTATTGAAATTTAATTAATTAACTTTGAAATAATTAAAATTGAATTAAATCTGTCTAGTTAAATTAATTTCAATTTATGTCTTTCATATATTGATAGAATTTTTGAGTATTTGTTAGGATAAATTTGAGTAAAAATAATTAAACGAATGAAATAAAATTTGCAAAATAATAAGCCTGTTTTTTATTATTTTATGTAATAAATATTTTAGAGAGGGGAAGAGAGAAAGAAGTAAAGTAATAAGTAGATTAATTTTTTTTATTATTAGAATATTTTAATTTTCACCAGACCAAATTATTTGTTAATAAAAATCAAATATTTAAAAAAAAACTCAATTATTTGTTAATAAAAATCAAATATTAAAAAAACTCATCCAATATGAAAAAATATCTTTTTAATTCCATCCTCATTGTAAATATAAGCAAAAAAATGAAGTAAGAAAATTGAATTTTAATAATGGCAAAAATGAGAAATTTTGTCAAATATTTGTAGATATTTGAAAAATGATTTCATAACAAAGTTTTTATTTTTTTAATTAATTTTGCTCTTATTCTGAAGAAGCAGTCAAAATTTTCTGTTTTATGTGGTAGGGAAGGAAGAAGCATAAGTATTTTAGCAATCGTACTTTTACGACGAATAATTAGCTAGTAGGTTTGTTTTGTATCATAACGATAGGTAAAAATGTTGGCAATTTTTAAGATATATTTTTTTTAAATTGCTTTTTCTTTAAAAATGACATAAGTTTATATTAGTTACTTGACTAAAGAAAAAAGGTATTAATTAAAAAATTTGGTGCCAATACTTTGAAAAAAATGCGTAGAATAGAATATAGTTCATTGCGTTAAAAATTTAATTCTTGATAAATTATTTCGAATTTTTTCATGTTTTGAAGATATATCTTGATTTGTTTGAAAGAGACAATATAACTTTCAGCTACAATCAGGTGATAAAAAAAATTAACTTTCAACCACAATCAGGTGATGAGAAAACTACATTTCAGATTTTATTACATCATGTTGTGAAATTTTAGATAAACACAACGCATGATTGATCTGAGCGCAAAGATAAAGAGGAATCCCATCAAATTCTTAATTAATCAAATAAATCAACTTCTTGATTAATCAAACAGGTTAACTTCTTAATTAATCGAATAATTTCAATTTTCGGAATTGTATTTTTTTCATCTTAAGATCAACTAACCGCGTAAGGTGACTACCTGTTTCCCCTTCATATTAAGAGGGATAATTTGTCATGTTAACTAATAAAATAACATCTTATCACAACAAAAAGCATTATTTAAAATTATACTTGTTTTATAATTATAGACCATTCTGATTGATAGTAACTCTTGCAAAATGACGAAATTCACTGGTAATTTCAGTCCAGTTTTTGAAATTAAATCTGTTAAAGCTTTATAGATTGAATTAATCCTGTGGTATTCCTGGAAAATAGAGAGCGTTAGGGGTCAGGTGATTATTGATGCAGGGGTCAAAAGTATTCAGATGTAATGAAAATTGGCAAAATCGGTGTATAGTGTGAAGTAATGATTTAGGGATTTTTCTCGCAAATGGGGGATGGTGGTGGTCATGTAACCACTGACGACGTGTCTAGGTGCTCATGAATTTGCATATGAACTAAAAATTGTTGCTGTGGGTGTAATGTTGTTGCTGAAGAATTCTTTCAAGGTTTTCCCCATAGATAATATACAATGAAGTAATAAAAGATTTATTTCATTGGGGATGGTGATGGTAAACAACCAATGATAACGCAATTAAGGGTCATGAACTTCCATATAAAATAAAAATTAGAGAAACTGAACCAGCGAATAGAGCAAGGGGGTATGTTTTAATACTTATTTCAGGTTTTAATATTTGTTTAGTATGATTGGAATGGTTTAATATTCGTATTAAAGCTTTATTATTTTATCCAGAATTAAGAAACCAACTGACACAGAAAAAGCATAGTAAATAAAGCGCAGAATCGTGGGCAAAAAACTTCTACCGTCGATTTTTTTTTTTCTGAAATAAATGTGACCTTCGTTGAGATAAATACAAGGGGTGTTCAAATGAAAATAAATGAAACGACACTTTGGATATAAATGAAGACTTTATTCAATTAATACATCTTTGGTCGGAGCCCAACGATCCTATTGATTGACGAACCGAAGAATTCATTGTTCCCAGAATTCCTATGGCCGTGACGAGACCAAGTCCTTCACAGCATCCTTGAGTTCACCGTCCGAGATGAAGCGCTTTCCTTTCAGGTGTTTTTTCAGACGACCAAACACATGGGAATCGCAGGGTGACATGTCCGAGCTGTAGGGTGGATGGTCCAGCTGCTCCCACATGAACTTGGTCAGTTCCACGTGTGTGACCCTGGAGACGTGTGGAAGCGCGTTATCATGGAGCAGAACCACATTCACTATGAGTAGTCCCGATCTTTTGTTCTTGACTGCGTAGGCTTCGCAATGTCTGACAGTACGCAAAGGAGTTAGTGATTCTTCTCGATGAATTCAACAAGTGTATGCCCTGTCACGTCAATTGGACGGAACTCTTTATAAGATCTTCTATTTTCTCCTGCGCATGCTCCGATCTAAGCCGGAGACACCAATGGCATTCCTAGATTTCTCGCTACTTTCTCCCAAAGCGGCATAGGCAAATATATTAACGGTTACATTGTTATGACGTTTGGTACCTTTCATCTGAACATCCTTTGCATAACGGGGTTATTAATATTCTAAAATACAACTGCCATTCAAATAACTAATTATTTCATTTTGATTTGAAATAATTCATAAAAATTTCAGTTGAATATCTTTCTTTACTTATGAGCTTCAAAGGCGTATTAAAATTTTTATTTATGTGTATATATTTCTGTGACGTACCATCTACATGTGGGTTTGCGTCATTTCCTCTCAGTCGAATTTATGCTGAGAGCAAGTAATTTATTTGTTAACTAATGCTATTTTGCGCTCACATCGAAGGTTTTCTGTAACTAAATTGCCACTGTCAGGAAAACCCAGCGAACATCTAAAGGTATTATGGGATCTCATTTTGATAAGATATATTGGTGATTGAGAGTTATTTCTCATGGAATAATCATTTTATTTCGTAAGATAAAACGGATTATTTAGGAGAAACATCATAGAAATTTTATAGCTTGATTTGTACCCCCAGACGACACCTCGAAATGAGAATGAGAAGCCTCCATTATGAAGGTTGGTTCTCGACACCCTGGAAGATACACCAAAAGGTGTGGGTGGGAGGGTCTGGTTCTACCCATCGATGACGAAACGCAATTCCTTAGGGAAGGATTGCACCGAGGCTGGTTATAACTCTTAAGGCCTTATCACACGGTGAAATTCCGTCAGCTCTTTTTCGTTTCTACCCTCAAAACCCGGTCAAGCAAGTTTCATAATCGACAACTTTTTCTAATCAGCTAGAAAATGCAGTCGAAAATACTGTCCACCAACGAAATTCAACCAATCATGTGAAACTTTGAAGTGACGTCACACAAGTGATATCACTTTCGTTGTCGTTTGCTGATGGAAAGTGCCGACGATATTTTGCCGTTTGATAAGGCCTTTAGAGTTCAACCACAGTTTCTGCCAGTGCTATCGTAGAGACCGTTCGGTCATTCAGTTTTTTATCCCTTTGCCTTCGGTCGGATCGGAGGGTCAGTGATATGATTTATCGCTTGATTTGGAGTTTGGTGCATTCTGATTTTATTTCCCCTTCCGTTACTTTGATCTGATTGTAAATATAAATAATAAAATTAAAATTTCGAAGCAAGAAAAGTAAAGCCACTATCTTCTATAATGGATATCAATATCGCCAATCGTTGTAGCCTTAAGAATGCAGTTGCATGCCGCTGCTTTAACAAAAAAATCCAAAAAGCTTAAAGAACGTTTGAAAATAAGATACAATGGTATTCTTTAAAAAATTACTCATTTTTGTAAGCCAAAATGTACTTGAAATTTTTGTAAGCCTCATTTTTGTATGCATTGTAGTACTATGAAGCTAAAATTGACTTTTCGCGTGATACATTACTTAGACAAAAATAACTTTATTTACTTCAAAATACGCTAAATATTTTTTAATTTAAAATCTTACGAATTCTATTCACATAATCAAAGCTACTATTATACCAAGAAATATCTTATCATCTCTAATTTATAATATATGTTTTGCAGGAAAAAAAATGCAAAGTTTCTAGTTTAGTTATATTAACATACCGTTTTAAAGCAACTCTAGGGCTATTTTGGGACAGATCTCGTAATTTTGAACCGTGGTCAGATGACGATGACGACACCTGAGTTTGCACACACACACCCTCCAAACTTCCACACCATACCAGCGGGAGGACGTTTGGCCCCGACAGATTTAATGTGCACCAGACCCGCTTACATGGCATTCTTCGGTGGAATCGGGACTCGAACTTGCTACCCTCCCGTTTCGAAGCCGAAATCTTACCATCAGGCCCCAAAAGAATACAAAGAACTAAAGAAAATATATGTCTAAATGGAAAATGTTCACGTAAGAAATTCGAAGACAGTGAGTTAGATAGAATACAGAATTTTTAAGCTATGACAAAACATAGGTTCTGACTTTAAATCTTAGTTTTATTGATGCAACCATATAAATTAACAAATTTTTTTAATTAATTGATATTTAAATAGGATGAATAGCGATATTCCATACAATTTTCATTCGATAAGGCCTTGTTTATTCCACAATTCTGTTGTATACCTTAAGAAGAAAGTTTATTGTTCTAGAAATAAAAGAAAATAGTCCCTCCAATTATATAACCAATTTCTTTAAACTTAATAAAACAAAATATTCTTTGATTTTCAAGTTCAAATTAGAACATAAAGTTTGATATTATATGAACGGTATCGGTTTTTTTTTGTTTTTTTTTTCCTTCTAATCGTTTGTTTCTCATATATGATACAGAAACCTAAAGTCTTGGTTTTTGTTCTGTTTAAACCAATATTTTGATGTGTTTAATATCTCTATATTGTATCCTTTTACTTTCGCGTGTTTCAATTCCAATTTTATAAGGATTGGTTGTTTTTATAATTACTTGCTTGCAAGATAATAGTCCCCTTGATTTGATCATCGAATTCAAGCAATGATTTGAAGTTTAATCTAAGCAACTTTTCAAGCAAATATATTCTCCTAAACGTATTTTTCAAGAGCTTGAATAAAATTAAAATAGCTATATGAAGTTTAAAAAAACATTCTGAGAATATAGCATGTTTTTATACTTGATTTTGATTGGCAGATTATTACTTTTGGAATGATAGCTTAACATCAGACCTACCGAATTTAAATATATACCCAATTTTACCACACTTGTCAAACGGATGTTTTTTTTTTTCATGATGACTTTTATTGTAACCTTTGGTTCATTTTAAGTCAATAAAAGAATATAATTTATCAAAAACAACATCTAATATAATAATTAATTAATTATTAATAAAAAAACAAGAAAAGCAATTTGTGTTTGCATTTATAAGATATCCAGAACTTTAAGTTCCAAACTGAATCATAATCGGAATCAAATAGATCCCATTATAACGGCTGCCGAGCACTTTGGATGAATCAATATAATTTGATATGAAAAATGTAACTAAAATTATTCCTGGAAATGTCTGAAAACTATGTATAAATGAATATAAATACATATTGATGTCCTTCATTGCATAGATGATCCATAAAATATTATAAACTTTTAAATTGCTAAAGCCGTCATTTTTACGGGTCTTGGTATAAATAGGTACCAGCGGGTGACCGAGCTCCGCTCGGAGAAAACAGGTATCGAAGCTAACTCGAAGATTTAAATTTTCAATTGTGATTTATCAAAACAATACATGCCATAAGAAAATTTGTTAAACCATTGGTGAAAAGATAACCAGTTAAAGTGCACCATTGTAAACTATTCTAAACAAAGTTAGAGTTTGGAAAGGGAACTATTCTATACAAAGGTAAAGTAAAGGTAAAGATTGAAGTGTGTTGAAGTTCAATATTTTTGACAAATTTATTTAGAAAAACCAAACATATATAAATACATAAGAAACATATTATAAACCTATAACAGCATAAACATAAAACTTTATTAGTTCGCTATATTGGCTATAGATGGCAGCACGTTACCGCTTGAAAATTTAAGTAGCCATTATGGCGAACTAATAAAGTTTGAAAATATCCTATCTGTAACTCCGAACTGCTGGACCGTAGCGCTTCAAAACCGGCGCCAATCGATTCCTCGTGGCCAAAAACCCCAGACCCCCCCCCCCCAAGTTTACCGGAGTTTATTAATTCTGGGGCGATTTTCGACTTGGCAACCATTCCTCGTATTATAGTATTAGATATAGGTCATACTGCTTATGGAAATTAAAACGGCTGAGTGGAAATTGAATAGAAATATGTAATTGTTCTTATATTTCATTAAAAATCGTCATAAGGTTCTAGATCATTACATAAATTATATCAAAATTTTTAAAGGTGAAAACTGTCTAAATGTCGGCCTCGATAGTGTTGTTGTTGTTACTTATGGCACTTTACAAGCCCACTGACAGAAAGCTGTCAGTGATTTAAACCGAAATGAGAGCCTCTTGTTTATTCAGTTGCGCCAATTAGGGCCAAGACTACTTAACACTTGGCATGCGGGTATACTTCATCGTCAACTTACTCGTGTAGCTGGCGTTTTTCCTACTAAATACATATTTTTACGTGACCCACGTTCTAATGACAGACTGCAAAAAAACGTAGAAATACATTACCCGCATACCAAGTGTTAATGCTTCACATTCGCTTGCACAACACCTTTTTACAGGGGGTGGGGCACATTCATACAACTCACAGATAGAATATAGAAGAACAACCATGCCCGAACCGCGACTCGAACCTGGAAGGCCAGATCACGGGGAAGACATGTTACCCCTATGCCAGGACGCCATCAGCCTCCGTAGTTTTAATGTTAAGCACAACCGTTCCTTTTTTAAAATGTATTAATAAATATAATACAAACACTTGCTCCTAAAAGAAACCACGTAGCTCTTTTCTGAAACAATGATTCTAGAAATCACGTTTATATAGTTGAGAAATAAGTCTCATTTTACTGCTTAAATATTTAATGGAATTGATATTATTATAAAGATGCAATCTATACGATAATTCAATTGTGGTAATTCTTCCCTTTCGACAAGAAATTCCAGAAAGTAAAAGACAGAACAAAATATAAAATAATTTTGTAATTATATGCGATTCCCTCGATTCCGTGTATATAGAAAAAAAATTGAAAACTAGCATGAAAATATTGATAATGTTCAAGGAAAATAGATACTAATATAATATTAATTTATGTAGGAATTATACTTTGACTCCCGATATTACAGAACACTCCCAAGTACCCGGCCTAATGTGGCAATAGGCCATATAATAAAACAAGCCAGATAACAACAAAAAAAAAAATGCCGGATAGGCAGGAATTCTATAAACACATTTCTTTGCCCGCCAAGAAGCCTAATTCAAGCCATGTAGAATATGAACGTGGCCACTTCTCGGTGAATCATAGTAGCAATAGCCGGTAACGTGTCGAGTTAAAATAGGACTCTTCATTTATAATTTATGCATGTTTATATACAGCACTGGGCATTGCAAGAATTTATTAGAGAAAAAGTAAGTTAAAGGATACAAACTGTTCACATTTCAACATAAATTCTGTAATGCCTAAATTAAATACAAGAAATATAAATAAAACATTAACGAAAATTGTAAGCCTGGTTCTTAAAAAAAATGGACTTAAACTGATTTTATTTTTTTTCTAATAAATGATTAAATAGATATGTGAACGTAGCCCTAAGTTAAGAGTCAAAACTTACAGTTTTCTGAAAAAGTCCTAAATGGATTATTGCTTCTGGATTTGAGACCGATCCCAATGCCTTGGCAATATAGCCAGTGCCAAGCTTTGTCTTCCTCATTTAACCTTGAATGGGGAGGTGAAATTTTGGGACTTAACTGGGGAGATGCCGTAGGAATGTAAATATTAAGGAGTCATATTAGACAATAAATTAACATGGAAACCCCACTTTAATTATACAGTTAAAAAATTTCGAGACCTAACACGTAAATTTTATCCTCTAATCTCTCGAAACTCCAAAATGAGTAGGCAAGATTAAATACTTATTTACGCCGCCTGTTTACGTCCAGTACTAACTTATGCCTGCCCTTTTAAGGGTTATGCTGCCAGGACCAACTTACGTTTACTTGAAATACAGCAAAATAAATTAATCAGACAATTCTGCAATATGTACTACTATATGCCAAATACTAATATGTACAAATGCCAAGATTACCCTCCCTTTAAAAAATTCATATCCAAATTAGCAACTAAATTCTTCAATAACCTAGATAACATAGATAATAGCACGATCAGAAACATCCCTAAATACGACCCAAATGTTAAAATTAAAAGACCCTGTAATATACTACTTTATAGTTTCCTCCCCAATCCCAAGTAATTTCATCTAACTTAAATTCCATAGTCTTCTTTAACTTCCATAACCTGCTCTTTAACTGAACTTAAGAAAATATCAAGTTGTCCTGGCCAGCATACTCCCTCACACTCCCCCATGCTCACAACCAATAGAATTGAGTCCTGGTACACGCCACCTCACCTACCCACTCAGCTCTCTCATCCCATATAACCTGAGTTTCAGGAGAACAACAACCAATAGCAATTCGACTCCCAATTTAACATCCAATAGCAACACTAGCTTCACCACACTTTTTCTACCTCTCATGCAACCCAACAGCTCATGTTAAAACATTAAAAGCCATAGTTGTACAGTCATTTTCAATAAGGGGATAGTCCTACTCCAAGGACGGGAGCCCCGACAAGCTTGCCATCGCAATCGCAGTCGCATGACCACAGCATTTACTGACCGCAAAGCCTCCTGCACACTACTATTACCGAGGATAAGCCCCTGCTGGGCTAGGCGCCTCGTTAATTCAACTCACAACGCGGGGAGATGCGGTCTACGAGGCCGCATTTTCTTAACACTCAAATTAAGTTTTCTAATGAATATATCAGTATGAAAATCGGCCATTATATTCTGCAGATATTTTTCTTGATATATAAGTAGGTTTTAGAATTTTTTCAAAATATATTATCGTTCTAAAAAGTAATTGCATTGGAACATACCTTTTCTACTCAAATTACATGTTACAACAAACAATATTCTTGAAAATACATATTATTTTTTACTTTTAAATCCTATTTATTTTTTCAATGTACAAAGGTATACAGAAAATAATATAACGGAAAATTCAGCAATTATATGAAGGAAAAAAAAATGACTCTTTTTTTTTATCGGCTTATGTGACTTTCATAAGACGTTTTTCTTAGGCATTTTAAACATACAGGTTGAGAACTAGTATAAAAATCAATTTATAAATTCTATATACATTTCTCTTGATATATTAATATATTTTATTGATTTCTCAGAATGCATTATCTCTAGAAAAACTAAATATGTTTGAACATACATATCAGAATCAGTTGAATGCGAATTTTCCTTAAAAAACTCTTCTATATAATTATACTTATCACTAAAATCACTTTTTGCTTCATTTAAAAGCGTCTGGAGGACTGCATCATAATAGGATCAGTAAACTGAATGATATTTCGAGGCCTAAGTTTTAGCACCATCTACTAAGCCTTCTTTATAGTTGAAACACTAAGAGTGAAGAGGTACGGTCTTAAAGACCGCGCTTTGAGAAATAAATGAATTATTTTTTAAAGTGTCCGCTGAAACCGGTGGAAAAAGTGCACGTGTATTGAAAGTCACAAAATGGGAAGCTACTGGTTCAATCCATTCAATTGATCTAAAAAAAGGATTAGGGATGACTGAAACTTCATCGCTAGTGGTCTCACAGACCACACGTCCTCAGTTAAGGGTTAGTTATTGGGTTGTTCGGAAAGTCATTTCGTTTTTTTTTTTTTTTTTTT